>VXBT01006737.1:823864-954196 GCA_013400235.1 Oriolus oriolus
TTCCTTTTTCTTTTTTTTTTTTTTTTTTTTTTTTTTTTTTTTGTTTTTTTTTTTTTTTTTTTTTTTTTTTTTTAGTTTAAGCCGGAAGAAAAGTGTTAGTGAATAATCATGGGCATTTTAGTTCAGGTAGCAACATATGTGGGGAAAGTCATTTTACCGAATTCAGGAGTTTACTGTTCTAATGTTTTTGAGAGGCAAGAATAAGAATATTCTTTCTTAGGCACCATATGACAAGGAGAAAATAATGTTATAATAAGGGCTGTTCTGCTATCCATCCTTGTAAAACTTAGTGGTGGTTTCTGAATGGTTTTAAATGATTCTAAAGTATATTTATAGCCTGGCACAAAGCCACACTGTGTTCAGTGCCTTCTTATCAGACCTTTGGTGAGTCAGACAGAACACAATTACTGAGCTGTGTGCCAAGGTTCTGTTGTCTTTTCTGAACTGTGCAACCATTCTTCTCGAGGGTAAAATCTCAGTGGAATTACCAATAGAAATTACTTCCACACATTGACACACTGCAAGAAGCTGACATTTACAGCAAGAGAAAGGGGACAGCAGGTTGGACCCAAAGCCTGAGGCTCCATATTCTTGATTTCTACTTTACTCTGACTTCCCTGTTGTCTTTGATAAGCTCACAAAACCAAATTTTTGAATATAGGCTCTAATTTTCCCTGCAGTGAAGCTAAAAGAGTAATTCCTAGGACTCCACATGTGCTGAAAACCCTCTTCTTATTCTTCTGCTTCCCACTCACATATTTTCAGCATCTTTCAGCTCTGAACTTTATGAGGTTCCGGTTCACCACATTACTGTCCTGACTGTCCTTGTCCTCCCCGTGTAAGAAGCAAGGATTACTTGGATTGAAGATTTAGGTGCTGTAGTGATCCCAATGGAAGCTCCCTTTTTGATTCTCTGACAATGATATCTGACTGAATTTTTCAATTTTTTTAAATGTTATTTTGAACATAGATTTCATCCTTTTTATATTGAAATTTGCCCAAAACCTGAAACAATTATGTCATTAGAACTCCAAAATAAGAAGAGAGTTAGCAAGATGAATTTTTGGTCTAATATTAAATTAATGAGCTCATTTAATATGTGTACTGGGACTTTTAAATGCTGTTTGCTCTCAACTGGTTTTAGAAGTACAGCTGAGGCATTTTAAAGTGATTCTTTGCCATTACTAGCAGATAAAAAAAGATTTAGAATAAAAACAGAAAAATGAAGCTCTTAGATGCAAATATTTCTGATTTTGATTGTGGCGTCTCCAGGTAAAGAATTCAGCTATTCCTCAGAAATAGTTATTTAACATGGTTTCACTATCCAATAAAATTTTATTGTCCGTGGTCTCTGGTTATATATTTTGTGTAGGAGTATATAAATTAAATCACATAGTCTTGAAGGGATTGTGAAACAATGTAGTAACTAAGATTTCACCATGGAAGAGTAAATAATTGAAGAAAAGATTGAATAATCAGAAACATTTGGTATTCATTCAGGAAGAGGTCAAGCATAAAATCCTAACAGAGAGAAACGCAAAGAGAATGGCAGAGCATTGAGATACTACAAAATGTTTCATTCTTAGAGCATTGTTTTCTAGTATCTTATCATTATTCTGGAATATCTTAAAAAAGAAATATTACAAAGTTTTGTAAATATAGATATTTAGCTATACTGAGTAAATTTTTATCCAAGGCTACGTATCATCAGTATGTTCTTTGTTTCTAAAGGGAAAAATCCTAATATGCTATCAGTTTATTTACCTGTGATGATGTTAATTATAGCAATGAATACCCATAAATCAGGACAACCCACAGTGGTCAACCCTGAGAACATTAGGATCCCTGTGATTAAAAATCACGATGTGGGTGTGGCTTAGGCAGCTTTGATTACAGAAGATGTTATTCACGCATGGGCATGGACTCTGCACACATGGAGGAAAAAGTGCAAAGCTTTATTGCGCATCAGAAATTCCCTTAAATGCCAGTAGCTACAGGATATCACATCATATAAAACGGAAAGATGTTCACCTCAGTGTCCCCCAGTCACCTGGGGTACTTCCCAGACATTGCCTATTATGGTAAAAGGTAAACAATACCTTACAAGGTCAGAAACTGCAATTATCACATCTCATAGGGCTGACACTGTCCAGAAACCCACAATCCTCTCTCAGCCCATCCCCGGTGACCTGGCTGTAATCCTAGGATCACCTCCGGGTCTGAGAACGAGGCTCTCTCTCCGGCCCTCAGGACCTATCTCTCTTCCAGCACACAGTGCACCCCAACAAGAAGAAAAGAAGCTTCATTTTGTTTCTGCAGTAATTAGCTCAGTCACTGAGATCTGTGTAGATGTTTATATTAACTTATAAAGTGTGGCTGCCATATTACAGTCCCACAATGTCAGTAGTGTCCTACTGCCATATCCCTCTCGCATGTAAAACTAAAATCTCATTAGTGTTTGTCACCAGAATGCTTTTTCCTTCCCCAGAACTATCCTCAAACTTCTGTTTTATTTTTGAAAGTTGTAGCCAAACCAGTAAAGACACAGAAGCAAGAAAACTACCTCAAAACAAACCCATTACCATTATTATTATTATGATTATTATCAATCAGTCCTACAAAGCCTTCTCTGTGCATAAGGCAAGGATCAAAGGTATTGTAGAAGGAAAATCGAATTAATAATAAAAAATTAAGTGAGAAAGCATGCCCTAGGGATGAAAATGGATAGAGAAATAAATAGTTTAACACCCCCACTCTCCTCCCAAAAAACCCCAACTAAACAAAAAAACAAATCCCAAAACCACAAAGGTTAGAAGACCCAATGTTAAAGTTCTAGTTCTGGTAAGAATTAGCTGGCAGTGCCGAACATAAAATGTACTGGCTGGTTTGATTGCATTCAAGTAGCTACAACAATGAATTTAAACTTGCTTAACAGAATTCATTATTGCTTCTGTCAAATGGCGTGTTTTGTGGTGAGACAAAAACTAGCAGAAAAAAAACCTGGCATGAACACAAAGGTATTTTCTATTTGGAAGGTCAGAAACCGACATGGTAGAGAGTGTACTGCACTCGAGGATCATCGTCTGTTTAAAAACCCCACTGTGAAATACTAAAAGCTCCTGGTGCCTACTGGTACATTCAGTGCAAAACGGTGAAGTCTGAAGGCTCTCTCAGCTGGGCATGCTGAGATGTAGTCAGTCCTCAGCCCAAAGCTATTCCTTTATGCAGCAAAACTGAGGATACTGAAAAGATTGAGGAGAAAAGCTTTCATTTATCTCAGTGCTAACCTAAATGACAGCAGTTTCATCAGCCCATTTAAGTCAGTAAATCATATTATTATGGCAGTCAAATAGGACAGAATCTGTCAGAAAAGCTGAACTAGATTTCTCAGGCATTCATTTCTGAAAAAAAGGAAACCCATAAGACCCTCTGTCATGTGTCCAAGTCCATATGGTGAATTGAAACAGCTTGTTCTAAATTTTCTCGGAGTGAAACCAACCAGTGGGTCCCTCAATGTACAAGATTTGAAACAGCAATAATTTTAGAATAAATTAAATTTGCTTGAAATATTTTTTAAAAAATTCAGGAGCTCCTTACACTATACATCCTTAATGAAACCATTAATTCTGAGGTCTGCTTCTCCCCCTAGGTGTACAAGTTTTAAAGCTCAGTACCCACACCATTGGCAATAGACTTCTTTTCCAGTATACTTCAGTATCAGCAGTGGAAGAAGAGTCAAGTTTCCATATCACCTAATGGAGTTTATCAAATTGAAAAGAGTGTAACACTGGAGTCTAGCAGGGCGAGAGGGCAAATGCCAACAGAAAATACATCACACTACTGCTTAAGTTACAAGAAGAAGAAGTTAAATTGTTCCATGAGAAGCTTGGGATTTCAGTGAAAGCCAGCACTTATCTCATTGAGCTGTTCTCTTTATTCTCATAGTAGCCCTTCAAGATTAACCTTCTCACTGACTCTGTTTTTTCTGTAGACCAGCACGGAGCTGTTAATTATTTCTACTTGGCAACCTTCTTTTTTTTCCTATTCCTTCTGTTTCCTGCACTGTGACCTATTAACAACTTTTTTCCCCACAGAAGAAAAAACCTCATCAGTTTGCATGGTTTTTTCTGAACATTAGATACCTTGAGGACAATTTTAAAACATTATTGAAAGCAGCAGGAATAATAATTTTCTGAGTTCCTTATAAAACACTTGAATTAGCCAAGGCATTCTTTTTATTAAATACAATGGTAAAGGAAACAGGTTTAGTATCCTTTCAGTTGGAGACCATTCTGTGTACCACAGACAACAGACTCCTTAGAACCTGCAAATTACTGCCTTGTCAGGAATTCCCTGTGAATAAAATAATTTTGATCATTCTGTTTTATTTTTTAATTTCTACCTGCCTTCTAATTCTGACCATTTGCGAATTTTTCTTCAGCATATACCCCTACTCCCCACAGTCTTCTTAACCAGATCCCATCTATTTGACAGCCAATTAAAAAAAGCCAACCTGAGGCATGGCTTCACATCATACTTTATCCAATAAAGCTGTCAACTGTCAGTGAAAGTGGTGATCTTTCTTTTCCCCAGGTCCCCCATACAGGCCACCTAACCAATCTAAAAGAAAAGAAAAGAACACAAATACATATCTATTCACACACACACACAGACACACTCTGAAAAAGTTTATAAAGCCAGAAGATCTGATATGAACAAGAGGTTGGGAATAAATGTTGTTGGGCCTGAGAAAGCAAAAGAGAGGAATATGATGAGCTATGGTCCTCTGATATAGTCAGATACATTAGATGATGTGAACATAATGTGAAACTGCATCCTTGTCCTGAGGATGGCTGGGATGGTGTCAACATTCTTCATAGCAGCCCATACAGTATTGTTTTTCGTTTTTGCCTAAAACTGCTAAAACCACTCCAGTGTTTTGGATATCATGGAACTGTGTTCACACAGCATCAGAGCTTTCTCTTTTTCCCACTCTGCCATGCCAGTAAGTAGATTGGGAGTGGGCAGTACACTGTGGAGGGGAGACTGCTGGGACAATTGACACAAACTGGCCAAAGGGATATTCCATGCCATAGGCTTTCATGATTGAAAAAAAAACAGAAGAAGGTGGGTGGGGTTGTGGGTTGTTTTCCAAGGTTCGGAGAATTGCTGGGTATCTGTCTGTTGGAGACTGAGTGATTTCCTTTGTTTCATTTTCTTTCCCTCTTTCCTTCACCTATGCAGTTGGCTTGAAAGAAACTAGAGTAACATTTGAACAAATTTTCCTCAGATTAATTTTTCAACACAAGAGCTGTGACAACAAAAAGTGCTTATGTAAGCTTTAAAACATGCCATTATTGGAAAAAACCTAAAGCAAAACCGAAATCAAGCCCCAAACCAAACCAAACAAAAAACCCCTCCTGAATATAAAATTTCTTTATTTGTATTTTCCACAATGTTATGATTAATTCACATTATATTCAGCAGGAACTTAATGTGAAATTGGGGTCATCATAGATTTCCACACTTGGGGTATGACATTTGGTACTTGTTTCTAGGATAAGCTTTAACCTTATATGTTTATGTGAAGTCTCTTGAGCTATCTTAAGATTGTAAGTCCAGCCCACACATTACACTTCCATTTCACATCATGAAGGTTCCTTCTGGACATCTGATAACGAGACCTTTTAATACTCCAAACTGAGTTTGAAATTAAATGCATCTGCAAAGCAATAGGTAAAACTGGAAATAAGTTCTCATCAGACTTTATGTCCAAATTAATTCCTTTGCAGCTGATGGAACTCCTGCCTAAATAAAGACTCTGTTTGTTACAATATTATTCCTTTTATGCTAAAAAATGACACTTGAACTTCAAAAGCATATTTAAATACTTAATTCAGCTTCGCTAGAAAAATTCCCATATCAAACACTTTTCTTCTGATAAAGGCTACACACTTGTTCAGCTGATGTCTAACTAAATCGATTTCTGGCTCGCTCTAAAATGTTTAATTATCTTTTTTTTTAGAATATATCAGAATTTTGAGCTGAACACCTCTATTATTCTGGGTTTAATATGTGTCCTGTTAATACGATAAATTAAGTATATGTGGGAAAAAAACTCTGATGTCACAAACCCAGGTGACATTTGTACCCAACACAAAACATAAAAGTTTAAAATCAAGGAATGGAAGAGCAGACTATAGGATGAAAAAAAAAAAAATATCTCTGAGTACTTTTTCAGAATTGCTGTTGTGTCATAGAGGGAACTGTGGGAATGTGACTTCAGGCTGTCTCAAATGACCATGGTGAGGCAGATTGTTCCCTAAAAGTCCCAGCAGGTCCACAGCGGAGCACAGATCCACCTAGAGTCTTAGAAGTGATTCAGGCCACCTGAAAACAGCCTTGCTCACTTGTCTTTGAGTGAAGGCATAGTAACCTCACATGGCAAAAGATATTCTTTATGGGATGCTTTTAAAGGTTTCTCTGGTGGTGGAAGAAAAACCGAACAAAACAGCCAGAAAAAAAGCAATAAAAGGCAAAGGCCTTCAAATTGATACAGATTCATCTATATAAAATGTACTAATAGTCAGCTAAATGGTTAGGAGAGAAGTATTTATAGATGATGCATGTATTCATTTCATAGTTTAACAGATTTTGAATCATTTAAAAAAACAACAGTTTAAATGATGGAGTTGGAAAGTCTGTATTACTCTTCTGATGGCATCAATTAATAATTCAGCTGAATGAGTTTCCTCCTAAAAGGACAGCTGCCCTAAATTACAGCTCATACTGACTGGTGTTTCGTGGTGATACAACCTAGCATTTGCTGTCACGTTAAAAAATAAAAACCACCAACAAACAAACCTTGAACTATCAAATATACTGTGCCCATACCTGTGGAGGATTCTGTATCCTGACTGGAGCTATTCCTACTTTTCGAGCAACTCATCAGTCTCTTGTCCCTGACAAAACATTTAACCTGTGTTTTTTCACAATAAGCTCTAAAATAGGCAATTAGACGACACAATGTTTTTTCCTCAGGCTAATGCATTATGTACTAAGACACAATTGACCTTCAAGGTATGAGAAACACCAGAAAACAGCAACTGTTTTTAAGCTGTTAAAATGCTGGGATGTACACAAAATGTCTGAAAGGATTCTTCTGACCAGCTATTTTGTCTCCATGTGTATATGGCTGTGATCCTTCCCTTTTTCACACTGTGAAGATATTTTGCATCAAAGAAGATATTTGGCATCATAACTAAAGCTAAACAGAAGTTCAGAGACAGCATAAAATTTATTTTTGCCTCTGACAGTCTTTGAGGTGAGAAATGGACTTCTGATTTTCTACTGAAAGGTTTTTAAATTGTATGCATAATAAAAGATATGGGATAGAGACAATGGCTAGTTTTTTTCACCAGTGTTGTTAACTATTTTTAACTGCTTTGTGGACACTTAGAAGACAGAGATATTGGTCTCTGTAAGGAATAACACCTGGAGGAGGGAATCTGGTTAGACACATTTCATTACAGTAGCCCTCTTAATAGAATATTAGTTTTGGGAAATAAAATCTTAGGTTTTGTTCTAGGCAATATGTGTTGCCTACCATTAAAAGATATACAAAGTGACTGGATTTTGTCTCCAGCCATTCCTTATCTCTTCCCTTCCCCTGTGAGTGGAGGGCAGATGGCAGTTTGTCTCACACCTCTGAGCCTTTTCTTGAGGGCTGCGGGGGTACAAGTTAAATTTATTACACCAAACCAGAATCTGTCTGTGGAGTGTCTCACACCAGTGTTGCAGCTTAGGACATCTTTTGTCTCTTCTTCCTCTGATGATACATTATGTGTTGAAATCATTAAAATGTGTGTTTGCAAGTAATGGCAGAAGTTTTTTCCTCTTCCTGTGTAGATTATTCAACCTCCCTTTAATGTGTGGGGAGGGGAATGTAGTCTTGTCATGAACGTAATGCCCATATTGAAGAATCGTTTTCCTCTTCAAATTTTTCCCCTTGAATTTCATAAAGACAAATAGTGCTTAATTGAACCCACTTGGAAAAAAGTCTTTCTTCTAAGTCTTCTAAAATACTACATGGATTTCAATGCATTTCAGAACTTGGATTTTCTGGTATTTATATAAATGTCCCATTGTATATTCATACCTCTGTGGATAAGTAACTTACAGATAACTCTCAGGAACGCTTTGTAGAAATTAGGCATTAGGTTTAAGAGTTGACATAATCATTATGAAATGACACTCCTACTGTATTTCATTAGTGTAGGCATACCTTGGATGTTATATCATGCTCATACAAAGGAGATAAAATACAATTTGTCTCACAAAACCTATTCCATATAATTTCAGTCATTTATCATGAAGTTAAAACTGGTTAATTGGATTGTACCAGGAAGTTATCTTAGGTGGAGTTCCCAAATCAGAAGAAAATTCTGATCTGATATTAAAAATTAAACTGTATGTCACTTATCTGGATTGCCATATCCCTGAGAAAATACATCTTGCCCTCAAAGATGTTAAATAAGAAGCTGAAAACTTCTGTCTTCCAAATGAATCCTTCTGAACATGAGTCCTATACCTATATATTGAACAAGTAGATAAATTTTGCAAAAAATACCTACAATGAATAACTACAAGCAATCATCTTCACAAGCTTGTTTCTATAGCCCATTGTTCTGGTCAGATTACACTATTCAAAACTCTACTGCAAGACAAGAATTACACTGAGATCCTACACTTGTTTTATGTGCTTGTTTTTATTATCTGACAAAGAAAGAAATATCCTGTTTCTTATTCCAAGTTACAGCAAAGAACTGACAGCAACAAAATGAAGTGCACAGATACTTAGTCAGACTGAGTAAATGGCTTCAAAGCAGTCACATTCTTGGATTTGGGCTTTGATTTCATTTTAAAAACATTTAAGTTATAAAATTATATATACACACAGCTAATGTTATGCATTTAGAAACTCTTTTCAGAATTTAGCCATTGTTTAATGGATAATTTCCTTCAAAACCAGAGACCTGGCAAGGAAAAAAGTTGTGTGAATCTTTTTGCAAATAAAACTATGTAATGGCAGTTATGTTACATATGGCTGGAATTTTTGCCAAATGCTTAGAAAATGACATACGTACATTTTTATTTCAAAGTAGAAAACAAGTATTTTTATCTGCATAGATTCTAGACGTGTTATTTGAGTTCATATCACTGTTTGTTAACATAAAGCTACTTTTTGATTCAATTACATTGACAGTCAAGTAACATCAGTATTATATCCTGTTACTTTTGCAAGGAATAAGAATGTTAAAATGCATTACATAACATTTTAATGAATACTTTATTATTTTTAGGTACAATAAAACAGCTCTGTTTTGTTCTTTGTATATGTTCTTTCTTATGAGTTTTCTGTTTGAAGGCATAGTGAAGAAAATTTTTTATTTTCACACCAGAGGCTGCAGAGTTAAAGCTTTAACTGGATTTACATACCTCTTGGCAAGCCAGGGCAGGGCCAGGGCATGATGTCAACAAGATGTTATGAACTGGTGTTTGTAGTTGAAAAACAGTAAGGTTCAACCATGTACAAAATGTGGTGTTGCTATCTAACAAGTGGCCTGAAGAAAGACTGGATGTCCACAGAACCATTTATGTTAAGCCAAAAAGGAATAATATTGTAACAAACAGAGTCTTTATTTAGGCAGGAGTTCCATCAGCTGCAAAGGAATTAATTTGGACATAAAGTCTGATGAGAACTTATTTCCAGTTTTACCTATTGCTTTGCAGATGCATTTAATTTCAAACTCAGCATTCCTTTTTTTAGCATAGTTATCTGTCTTTGATAAAAAATTTTATTGTAAAAATATAAGTTATAAATTTTCTAATCATGTCAGCAAATTATACCTACAAACACACACACAAACTCACCAACCCACCCACTGAGGGAATTCATCTGTTCAGAGATCTGTTTCAGATATCTCTTCCTTAGTACCTTAGAATTTACTCATATAAGTTTTGGAGTTTTTTAGAGTTTTCAACAATCTTTTCAGTCGCAATAAAAATTTCCTCTACTACTTCTGGTATCTTAGTTCTTAGGGACACTTACAACTTCTCCAGTACATATTATCTCCTAAATCACTAGTCAACTTTCCTAACCTTAGAAGCAACATATGCTTTATACAAAACATCTATTAATTACTTTGGAGAGTTAAGAAATAGGGTTCATTTGTAATTCTTCCATCTGTGAATGATCACAAAATTTTCTCGGGGTGCTGGAATGGTGGGGATATGCAGCTGGTCTCCAGAGATATCTGCTCATATTTTCCTCAGCACCTTTTGCTATCTTATTTCTGCTGTAGCTGAGGGCTTGGACTGCCCACCAAAACAGCAAATATCCTCTGACAGCCACCGGGGACAGCCTGGAAGTGGCATCACGTCTGATTTGCTGGTGGCTCATTTGCCTCAAGCCTCCTGCACTGACCTTTTTTAACAGATGAAGATCCTTCAGTTTATGAACTGCTCCTTTACTGTCTTTTTGACTCTGAATTCATCTTGATATTTGACCACAGTATTTGGATCAATAAAAGAGGTTTATATTAGATTTGAAATTTGTTCCTGGATTTGAATATCCTTTTTGAAAAGTAGAACAGTAACTCTATAACAACGTTGGCTGGAGATTAAATTGTGGCTACTAATACTGCCTCAGAAGTGTGCCCAGGCAATGTTTAAAGGTTGGATAGTGTGATATTTTGGACTAACCAGGAAAAATACACCAAATATTTTCCCCATTTCTTTTTTTTTTTTTTAAAAGCTTTATGTAGGTATCGTATATACAAAGAAAAAATTCAGCAAAATTCTTTAACAATAGCATACAACATTGTAAGTGTTCAGCTATTTGCCAATAAATAATTATTATTTAACAATATGTCTTTGTTGTATACTTGGCAAGGTAAAAAATTTTTTCAGGTGTATAAGATTTTCAGAACCCTTGTATCCTGGTACACTTTGATAGAAATAAACAAATATCTGAAATTTCAGTGTAAAGAAAAAGCACTTAGTTCCAGGTCTTCATCATGTGTTTAGTTTGCAGATGGTCAAGATCAAAATCAAGAGGGCCTTAACACAGAAACAGGAAGAGAAAGAAATCTCACAAGTAATAGGAAAGCTATGGACTAACATTTTCTCTGGCTTTTCATAGATCAAATTATGGAACATAAGGACACTGTAACAAGAAACAAAAAATCCATAATGGCGTATGTATGCATCCAATGTCAGTCCAGTACTGATAATTACCTATTGTCCCTCTGGTATGTTTCTTTCATAGTCTCTTTGGCCCCTCCATAAATATAGAAAATTCAATAATGGCAGCCTTACTAGCTAAAGAGTCAAACTTTTACATAATGTGGCTTTCACTGGCATTTTTAGCTTCAGTGAAAGGAGCCAACAAAGATACATTGTGGAAGTATTATCTAGGTTTCAAATCATTACCTGATATTTCAGCTACCTAGCTTTTAAAAACCATTTGAAACAATTCTGTAAGAGACTGTTAATCATTTGTTCTGAATAGCGAAATTTTTGTAATAAGAGAGGAATCATAAGCCTAAAAAGAACTGTTGCATCTATAAGATAGTGACATCAACATAAAACTTTAATAAAGAGGGATCTGGTGAATCCAGGGAAATTGCACAATTATCTGTTAAACTGCAAGAGGCAAAAGTGGACAAAAAAATTGCTGTGTACTATAAGCTGGTTTTCATAGTGCTCATTTTTCAAAATGTTTTTGATTACCTTTGTGTCTTATCTGTGTGGCGTGCAGAGGTCTTCTAAGCAGGACTAAGAAACTGTGTAAGAGGATACAAAGTTCAACATTTTTAGACTTTAGTGATTGAAAGACTTATGTAAACTGTACAGGTAACCATTTGACACAGCGCTGATGTTTTAGAAAATGTGTTCAGTAAGGACTTCGCCATGATGTTTTGGCTGTATACCAGAGGCGTTCTGGCATCTGCTTAGAGGAATGTTCTGTATTTAATTCCTTACGCAGGTGGGAACTGTCAGTGGAGGGAGGGCACACTCGGTGCAGACTTCTGTTCAGTGTCTGATTTCATCCTGGACTCAAGCCTGAGAGGCACAAAACACTCTGATCTACTCTGGTAAGGCAAATGAACATGTGCTTAACTTTGAATTTATAAATGTCTTCTTGAACTCTGTCAGAATACTCTGTGTATGACCACAACTAAAGTTTGAACCAAAATACTTGTGGTCTGTAGGCACAAATCCCACCACATGAACTATTGTGTTCTTTGGACGAGCTTTTGGTAAATGTGCTAAACTGCTCTGGGCTGAAATCCACTCTGTTACTCCTATCGTTCCTCTGTATCTGTGCCTACTGCTTAAACTTTTCCAACACTGTGCTATTTTCCATGTAAGTAGCAGGAGTGGAAATGACTGACTTTATTTTCTGCTTGCATTACATGTGTGTGCTTGTGTGGGGCATGTCACTGTCTGGAGAGGACTGGTGCCTGTCTGCTTTTCTTAATTTGGAAACAAACCACCTCACTTTTAAGTGCAAGAAGTCATCCTGCCTAGCAGTGGGAAGTGGTCTTGCTGTGGTCTTGCTTATTGAAGATGGAAATGATTACAGAGAGACAGGGTTCAAAGAATTATAGGTTTTTATCCTCAGTAGTTTCTGTTAAGGATGCCCCCAACTCTCTCAGCCTTCCCTAAACATGTATTGTTTTTCTGTGCATACAACTCTTCATAACTTCCTAGAACAATATGTGGCACCTGTTTAGTTAAGAGGAGCCCATCCAGCTTTGCAATATTTCTCTTTTTTAAGAAGACCCTCATTTCCACTGGGAGGTGGATGTATTGAACAACCAGTACAACAGGAAAGGCTATTTTGCCTTAACACCATACCTAGTTTCCTATACGAAAATAAAATAGAATTGAAATACATTTATTTTAGAACTGATCATGCAGAATTATATATAAGTCTGTTGGAAGATTTTTTGGGGATTTTAAAAAAAAATTTTGGTGGTTCCACATCAATCTTTCAGGGCCTTTTTTCTCTTTGCTTCCATAGCCCATTGCTTGTCCTTTGATTCTGTGCAGTTTTCTTAGTGAACCAATATTTACATGAACTGATAATGACATCTTTTGTGACATTTCTTTTGCAATGCTAAAAAAAATTAGAAAAATAGTAATGCCAAAATTACTCTGTAAATAATTTCTGAAATGACTTGCAATATTATGAAAAAATGGGAAAAAAGAGAGGGGAATAATTGCCTTTATGTAAAACTGTATTTCTGATTTAACTCACATATGGCTAGTTACATGTGTTTTTATTTTTGGAAATGTGTCACACGATTGTTTTCTATAATGTCTGCCACATGCTGCCTGTTGCTTTTGCATAGAATAGTATTTTGTACTTCAGACAAAATAAAGATAGGTTATTTTCATGTTTCTAGACAAACTAGTGTTGTGATGGTTAAAACACTGGCATTGCTTACATAATTTCTACTTGAAAATGCCAGTGAGGAGCCAAAAATGTCTCATCTCTAGGATCCTGTGCTATCTAATGTGTGGTTTTATGTACCCTGAGTTTTCTGGATTTGTTTACTGCTAAAGTGCTTGTAGGTAACTTTGAGAAGTTTGCTTTAAGATCAGTAAGGCTAAAGTTAAATTCCTAATCTCTCTTTCCCCTAGATTCTGTCATGTTGAATTACAACACTGGAGACATGGATTCCGGACACCTTTGTCTTCACCTTTGCTTTCTTTCATGACCCGCACATCCAGATTATATCTATGTTTACCACATTTAGTTGCATACACTTTCAGCTTCTCCCAAAATCTAAGGATCTTCAGGTCCCCTCTCATTTCATACCTCACACAGCTTATTTTTTCTTCTCTTAACGTCATTCAAATGACTCTCTTTCAAAATGCTTCTGCTAGAGTCTTCTTGACTCTTGCTTCCCCCCTTCTCCTGAGCTGTTAGTTTTCTTCCTTCTGCTGAATAAAACAACTGTTTTTACCAGTATGTCCTCTCAATATTTTAACAAACATTCTTTTAATAAGTTCTGTTTTTCTTTATTCTTCCTTATCCCTAAACCCCATGCCTTTCTATTTTCCCCTTCCCTCTTTTGTTTTTCTTTTTTTTACCTAAGAGTTGGAGACTGAAGTAAAAAATTAAAATAAAATGTTTTCTTTGCATGCTTAATAGTTCAGCAGGATCTGGTTATTTTGCCTCTAGGAAAAACAGTAAAACAGTAAATGAAGGTTAATCAGTGCAAATTCTGACACACAGAACAGAGAGGAGGAAGGAAAACTTAACACATGTAGAAGTGGTTTGAAATGTATTTTTTCAGTGATCTTTTAGATAGATCCTTATCCAGTAATATGGACAAAATTTGTGTTTCCTAAGATTTTGAACTGTAAGAGCTCCTAACAGAGGACCTGTCACCTCAGTAGGGTCTTGATACTAAATACTGTTTGTACAGGATTTGTTTCATACCATCATACTTAGAAAATATCAACAAACTGCAAAAGAGCATTTTTCCAGAAATAGAAACATTTTTGTACTGCAAAAAGGACTAGATTGATTTTGCTCTAACGTTGCAAAAATAGCATAATAAAATTGTGGAATTTTAGAATGGTTTGGATAGGAAGGGACCTTTAGAAGACCATCTTGTCCAATCCTCTCCACCCTCTGCAATGAGTAGGGACTTCTTCAACTGGATCGTGCTGCTCAGAGCCCCAGCAAACCTGACCTTGAACACTTCCAAGGATGCAGCATCCACAAATTCTCCAGGCAGCTTACGACAGTGTCTCACCTCATCATAAAATATGTCTTCCTTTATCCTATATAAAGCTCCCTTTATATATTGAAAAGGCACAATAGTTTCTCCAGAGTCTTCCTTTCTCCAGGCTGAACAACCCCAACTCTCTCAGCCTTCCCTCATAGGAGAGATGCTCAAGCCCTTTGATCCCTTTTGTGGCTCTTATCTGGACCCACTCCAACAGGTCGATGTCTTTCTTGTACTGAGGATCCCAGAACTGGATGCAGTACTTCAGGTGGCTCCTCACCAGAGCAGAGTAGAGAGGGAAAATCTCAACCATCAACCTGCTGGCCACAATTCTTTGATGCAGCCCAGGATATGGTTGGCCTTCTGTGTTAAAAGAGGCCATTGCTGGCTCATATCCAGTTTTGCATCTCTCAGCACCACCAAGTCCTTCTTTTCAGGGCTTCCCTCAATCCTTTTGTCTCCTAGACCATATTGATAGTGGTGATTACCCCACACCCATGAAGGACCTCGCACTTGCATTTGGCCTTGGTGAACCTCATGAGGTTCAAGTGAGCCTGTCAAGGTCCATCTGGATGGCATCATTGTCCTCCAGCACATCAATACTTTGGACCAAAGAAAGGTAATAAATATGTGCAACCTGAGAAAAAGAAATAACTTGTGTCCTCACTGTATTTTTCATGGATTGTCGCAGCAATTTAGAAAATAGTCCTGACATGTTATTCATTAAAAATTAAGCTTTATTTTTTCACCTCTAATCATACTGTTGAAACACACGTAACACAGATGCTGCTACCACCACAGTATGCTTTACATGAATGTATATTTTCTGAAATTAAATTGTCAGAAGAAGATTATTTCATGGAAATTACCGAATACAGTGTATCAAATGGTATACTTTCACTTGAGTCTCTTTTCCTCTTTAATGAGTACTTTGACACGTAAGCTCATTGATTCACTGTCTGTGACTGTTTATCTTCTGATTTGGAAATAAATATTTGTTTCCCCTGGTCTTTTTGGAAAAGATATTTATTATTTGATTAAAAGGAATGAAATGAAGAATTATTCTACAAAGCTGTAAAATGTCGTGGAGCATTCAATACTGTATTTTGGGCTATGTTGAAAAGTAATTCTCCCATATTCTCACAGTTTATAAAAAATTATTTTGTAACATCTTTTTTTAATACAGGAAAGCAAGTAGGTATATGAGACCAGAAAGCAGCTGACTTAGGAAATGAAAACTTCCTGGGGCCAAAACAGCTTGTGATGTTGTCTATGGTTTGGAGTAGAATATCAAAATTATGTAAAATTTTGACACTGCTTTCATCTTGGGATTTAAACGTAAAACAGTGGCTTTCTGGGTCACAGTGTTGAGGTCAGGGTACAGTAATTGCAAAAAAGGCCAAAAATAGCAAGGGTGCTTTGATCATACCATCTGTGCAAAAACAGAAACGTCCTTATGTCTCAAAACTGCTTCATACATTTCTCAAAATTCCAGCTGAGCAGCCAGAGTAGAAGGCATGATGCAACAATCTGTCTAGAAATCTTTAACTGTCCAAAATCTTGATGGACTTGTACCTTACACTGACCTCAGCTGAATAACAAAAAACTAATTTTATAGGACATTATAAATAGCAGGAGGGCCTTAATATTTTGGATGCGGATTTTTTCTCTTGGGTCTGCATAAAAGAGATGTTCAGAAATGTTTCTAACCAGCTGAGCTCTTGTCACAAAGTGGACCTGTTTGGGGCTCTTTTGTATTTTTTTTCTCACTGGCTCCATCTGAAATCTTCTTTCTAGTAAAACCTGTAGAAAGTTTCATTTGAGAGAGACTGAAAAGTAGAAAAGAAAAACTACTCTTCAACTATAAATTATAGTCATAGTTTTATATAGAATCCATACTCTCAGTGTCTTGAAGTCGAAGTTCTAAATTTTCTTTTTAGTAAAAAATACTGTACAGGTTTATTATCAGCACTAGAAAAATATTTTTAATGGTAGAGGAGGATCTTTATGGTCCTCTAGCTGATCTTTGTAACATGAGGTATGGTATTTTATTTGAAAATTTTTGCTTTGAATTTGGAACTTTTTGATTGAGTAAGAACATAGCTCTTAAAAATGTCTAAGCCTAAAGTATTAAGGTTATAGATTATCAGCTCCCCTATTTGCAGGTTATTCCGATGATTATTTTTCTAACTACCTGCAACATCCTAGGCAGGTTTCTTTTAAAATTGTCACTTGGTTGCTGTTTTAATTTGCCTAGTTCTTGCTTCATTTGCTGCTGCAGTTCATTTTCCTTTTGTCTTCCACATCAAAAATCCTACCATCAGAAACCTTCTCTCCCGTATGTACTTACAAAATGATCAAGCCTACATTGCAATTTCTCTTTGAAAAGCTAAAAAAATTGAGCTTATATAATTAACGTGAGTCTGGCTCTCAGGATCATGATTTACTCTGGGTTTTGAATGATGTCCATGCATATAACAAAATTTTAATTGGATGGTAATTTTCAAAACTGGACTCGGTGTTGTATCCTGTAGAAGTTATGGCACCTCATTCATTACTTTGCTCTAGTCTTCTAAAGATGTAAAATACTGCTACTGTCTTTTTTGGATATTACATTATAAAATGGATATGTTAGTGCATCATCTCAGGCCCGAGATTCATATTTGCTTTGTTCATATTATTAGTGTGTAAAACTTGTTGAGAGAAGGAAAGTACCCTTGAATGTAGCCTACTTTTACACAGCTTACTGCTTGTAAGATGTCCAGCAGGACAGTGAAGATATAGAAAACGGGACACATCATGACCTTGTACTTATACAAGGAGTATGTATGTGAGGTCCTTGGCCACTTCAGTGTGAAGAAAAAACAGAGTAGTTTGACCAACCACTGATGAAATCCTGGTCCTGACACTTGAGACTGTTGATTAGCTCAGTCTGAGCCCTCACCTTGGACATCAGTCAAGTTTTCAGGTAGACCTGGTACACTGTACATCTCACATTTCAGAGAAGCACAGGCATCCATGACTATTCTGAAGTCACACTTTCCTGTATGTTACACATTCAGAAACTAGGATGTTTAGAAAATATCAAACTCACAATGGAATGTCCTGAATTACTGTTTGGAAATGACTGTACAGACTGCATCTTTTTCCCTTTAATCTGGACAGGGCCACTCACAGACTCACAGTAACCCTTTTTGATCTGCAGTCCAAAAGCTAGTATCATTTTATTAACAGCAACAACAAAAAAAAATCATTATATAAGCAGTGTTAATGCTGGGCAGTGATAAAAATTGTGCAAAGGTTGAGTAGGTAGGGCTGAATAGCTGGGAAAGGTACAGTGACACACGCGAGAGAAAAGAGAGAAGACAGCCTTTGATTTTACAAAGCTTTTAATCAGTTGTGTTTCATAGAACATTTCACATGATTTGATCTAATTAGCCACATTCTGAAATGATCTTTTAAAAGATTTGAAATTTCAGGAAAGGTTTTGTATTCATGCCTTTACCCACTGTGCAGTAATGTGAGCAATAAATTTACTTCAGTATGAAAAAAAATAAATTGCTCATATGCTCTGCAGTGCCATCTACAGTATTTTGGTCACAACTGAACCACTGAACAGGAAATAATGCACATTGTTCTATAAAGGAAAATAAAGTTGAAAGTGTGAGTATGTCAGTATTAAATAAACATTAGAAAACTGAACTACAAGTTAGTAATGGACTTACTAGATTAAAACTCTATTTCCAAAGTCTTTTCATCTTTGATTTAAACCTAAAGTTTTGTAAGAAAGGATTTGAATTGTTTAACAGTTTCTGAACAGCATCTGCAAATTTTAACTCCTATAATACTGCAAAACGTGACATGATGCCATTTTATAGAAATATGGCACCATCATGAAAATAAGGAGCATATGCATTACAGCTTTTAAAATGAACCTATTTAGGTTGTCTTTGCCTCCTGTCTTCAGTCTTGAACTTTTTAAGGTTACATTTTTGCATTTTTGTCCATGCCTAGAATGTAAAATAATACACAGAAATAAGTTCTGTCCCATGTTTCCATGAGCTTTAAGAAAAAACATCTCTTACGGAACTAACGTTAAACTGTTGAGAATTGGCAGCACTGTTCCAAATGTTGAGAAAAGATAACTTTAAGGTTATTAACTAAGATTTCATTATATTTTGATTGAAATAGTATGGTACTTGACCTCAGATGAACTCCATTTTTGCTATAGTCTGGGGGTAATTCTTCACTTAGAAAAAATTTTAATTTTATGATTTGATAACTATAGACCTTGTGAGAATATAACTTGTTTTCCCCTTTAAGTCCTGATCTTTACATTCTATACAAAGAGTGCTCCATATATGCAGATGAAAGGTTCTTATTAATTAAACTTGATTTAACTAGTCTCTAGAAAATTTATTACTGAACAAGTAAGGAGTGGTGCACATTTTTAATTATAAGCTGGTTTTAATCATTAAAACTAAGGTAATATTTTCTTGACCACTGAGCTTAGAAGTCAGTTTGAAAGTATTTTTTTAATTCTTTAAAAAGTAATACATAGAACAAAGTCACTATATGTTCATTTGCTTGAAGACCTTGTTTTCCAAGTAATTACTCCAAAAGTAAAATTGTCAGCAAAACATGAGGGCCTGCTTTTCCTGGGATTTGTTGTTTACCGCCTACTAAAAGTTGTAGAACACCAACTTTTTTGTAAGGTTTGAGTGGGAAGAGCAATTTCTGTTTCTTGTTTAAATACTACCAAAAATACTGAGAACACTGGGTCCCAGTGTAGGGTCAGAGCAATTATAACATTCTTCAATGATGATAAATGAGAACTCAGAATTGGAGCTTATCTGTATGGTGCAACTTCACTATGACAAATACAATTAAAGTCTCCTATGTTACATACCTCAGCAGCTGGCTCTAACAATTGACCTTAATCATAAAATTCCTAGAGATCTTACTATCACAGCAATTTACCTGAACACTAAAGTCAGTGTCAAAAATAATTCATGTCATAAAAGTTATGATTTGACTGTAAATCATTAAAGGGACCTGTCAGATTCTGGTATTCCCTGAGAGCAGGTACAACAAACTAATGGGTAAAAGTCCAGTCTCCTGATGTGTGAGGGCTGAAGCCAGAATCCTTGAGGGGAGACTGAACACATGGTTACACATAACTGACCATGATTATTAGATATTAGCAGAAAGGACAAGGCACAGGTCTGCAAGGGACAGAGGTAAGGAGTCAGCATCAGACTGACTGGAGAAGTCTTGCTGGTTTTCATGGTAAAGGACACACAATGAAAATAAATTATAGTAATACAAATAATATGTGTAAATATATAAATAAATTTCCACTTCAATTGGAATATAATGCTTAGACACAAATACAGGCAATTATTTTAAACTATGTATTAGCAGTTCCCTGACACCTTCCCTTAACTGTGTGTATTAAGAATCCTCTGCCACTTTCTTTTAATTGTCCTGTCCACAGTTTATGATTCAGTGAAGTAAAAAACAATTCTAATAAAGTTAAAATATAATTCTACTTTTAAAAATTGTAGTTGAGTCTTGGAAAAAAACCCACATTTTTTATTTTCTTTTAGTTTTCTTCTTGTATTTTAGCTGTCTCTTGCATTGGACCTAAAATTGCAAGAGAGGCACTTCCCTTTGCATGGTCTTTCTGAGCTAGCCAAAACCACATGATGATGGAAACCTCACAAGGAAGCCTATTCTTGAAAAAAAAAATTGCCTGGTTGTCTGCAATGTTTTTCCTCAGCCTGTTATTTCAGGGAAGGGGTGGGAACAGGGATGTTGTTCTTTGGGTAATGTGTGGGTAGTGATTAGTATTGCAAAAGCCTACAGCTGGACTGCTTAGCTGACAAAAACAGGGAGCATAAAACTATATGAGGACAAGAAGGCCAGGGACCAGCCCAAACCTCTCTAATTTTCTTTTTTAAACAAGAACAATAGCCAGTGAGGCTGTCAGTGTATATACAGCCTGGGAAAAATGCTACATATCCACATCTTAAATGCTGGAGTTGTCACAGCCTCCAGCCACATCAGGATGAGGACCAGGCAGCACAGCTATGACTCTGCCATACGACACAAATAATATCCAGGAGGCCTGAACTGTTCAGTTCTCGATATGTGAGTTACTTTCGAGAGTAGAATGACTGCTGTCCATAAAAAGTGATCAAACTCTTTCTTGGAATATATTTTTCCAAATTTGTGTGTCTGAAGGTTGCTGTTCTTTTCCATAAGTCACTGCTCATCATCTTTATGGTTCCTTCACAAATCTGGCTGTGCATTTGCAGCTGGCTCAGAAAATACTTTTTTTTAGAAAATGCACTGAAATGGCTGTTTGATTCAAATGAGGAGAGCTGTAATAAAGCCTTAGACCTTTATTGAGGAACACACTTTTAACCAGATAAGAGCTCCTCTAAGTATGTCTGGACTTATGCACAGTTCTGCTGTGCTGTTAGAAATGGAGATTGGGAGTGCTGTTTGGACAGCTTTTGGAAGCCAGACCATGAGGATAAATGTTAAGAAAACAAAACAGCTAGACATGCAACTTCAAGCATAATTCCATCAAAACACTTCAATAAAGACTAGATAGGATGTCTGTAACTAAGGAATATTTAGGGAATTTAAGTTAACAAAACAGGACCACATGGGTAGGAAGATTTTGCTGCTTTGGATAGTGTTCTCTGCATTGTCTCCTGACTCGAGGAATTGAACCATGGCCCGCACTGCTGTGGCAGCTAGTAAAGAGGTAAGCCTTGAACCTTTCAAGGACTTCACCTTGTCAAGTGAGAAACCCGTCCGATTCCCATCAAGAAACTCTGGCTTTTATGTTATTCTAGACGTGTTGGTCTTTTCAATAGCCTATCTTATTTTATTGGCTTTCAGGGCCTAATGTTGTACAGTTGGTTGTACAGCTTGCTCCATGTTTGAAATGCTTCATTCCCTTACTTTCCTTATTCCTTTTCCATTAACTTAGCCCTATTTCTTCTAGAAAACCAAAACAGAAAAAACAAAACAAAACAAAAAACAAAAACAAACCCCAAAGACCCCACCAAAACCAACCAAACATAAAAACCCCAAAACACCTCTGAGACTGTGATTCCTCACTGTTCAAGTCATGCTGTACCTTTAAAGAATCTGCTAAAGACCTAGAGCTGGCAGCACTAAGCACAGAAGAACCAAAATGAAAGCTTGTCTCAGATGCAGTTAAATATATTTTACCTGTAAAAAGAAAAATGTAATTCCTGGAGGTGGCCAGTTGAGCTCTTTCTAGAACTGAGAATGGGGAAAGAAGAAATAAAAGACAGGTGAAAGGATAAGAAAGGGTTGATTTAAGTAGGCATATAAAGATTTTTTACTAAACTTCTTAATTCCTCAAGATTTGTGTGCACCCTATAAAAAATCTGTTTCTGCTAAGGCTGTTGGCAGGGAATTAAATAAAAATTCAAATTGTTGAACCAGCCTTGGGCAAGTTGGACTGGGTTGGAGGAGAAAATTTCATCCCCTTGTTTCAGATCTGAATAAGTTTAAGCTGGCAAAACTGGAACAAAGAAATATCAAACAATAAATTACCAGCCACGAGCATAAAAGCATAGAATCATAGAAGAAAATATGACTGGAAGGGACTTCAGTACATTATCTGGTCCAATCTCCTGCCTCAAGGCAGGATCAAGAATACATATGTCATTCTTGACAAAAGTTTGGATAACATCCTGAAAAAGGTCTACAGTGAAGCTTACTGCCTCCCTAGGAAATCTGTCCCAAAGCCCCACAGTCCTTACTGTTACAAGGTTTTAGTTTCACCTATAACATACTGCTTTCTTTAGAACCTTATTTAAGACTTTCATCATAGGCAATACACTTGAGGTATAATACATGCTAATACACGTGATTTGGAAAAGAATGTGATATGGACTATTGAAAAATTGAACTGATTTTTGCAGAAATTAAATTATAATTCTTCTTAAAACATTTTGTAGTAATTCACTATTAATTGCCGTAAGTCATACAGAGGTTTGTGTTGGTTGGAAAATGTAAATGCAGAGTGTGGGAGAGATTATGCATACCATCTGTGAGGTCAAGTCTGGGTTGATGTGGGAAATGAATCCTGATTGTAGGATCCAACAGTTACTAATAGTAAATGAAAAACTAATGTACAAGACACTTGCTTCAAAATATGCAAAAAAGTTGATTTCACAGACAGTATTAGTTTGTTGAGTTAATGATTTAGGAATTTATACGAAGCCTACTGATTGGTTTGGGAAAAAATAAACCTGCAATTCTCCTTTAAATAGATTTTTCCTTTTTTATTATGTTCTCTATATACTTTGATAGAAATATAATCATTACTATTATAGCAAATATTTTTTCTAAAAGTCTCAGAGATTTGCATTCTAACTTTTTAAGTAAATATGCACCTATATAATATTTCTGAAGTACTAATCAGAAATTTAAAGTGACTTTGACAGTCAACACAGGAATTACATTTTGCAAAAGTTTGCCCATACTACACCACAGCAGGAAATATTAGCTTACTCTCTAGCTGTGCTTCACTGGAAGTTTAAATAAAGAACTGATAAAGATGTAATTAAAATCTGTCAATTTAAGTATATCTCATAAATTATTAAAATCTCACTCCTTCATATCTTGCTGTAATTATTCTGCTGTACTCCTCCAGCTCTTGCAATTACTCTTCACAGGGCCAGGCTGACACCTAAAGGGGCCATCTGCAAAACTCAGATAAGGGCTGTGGCTCACTCAAGCAGCTGGAGGGTGGGTGGGAAAGGGTAAGGCTGCAGCCTCTGGGCTCTGGCAATTTCTTGGCACTCTTGGTGATATGTGGGAGAGCAGATGGATTTCTGTATTTGGTTTTAATATATGGATCTATATCTTTTGAAGTGAGCAGAATGAAACCTTCCAGTGAAACAACTGATACCAATGTTGAAACATGACCCTTTGCAACAAATGCCCTAATCCTGGACTGTCTAAAAGTCCTGGACTTTTGCCCATTTGTATAAATGAAATGTTTTCTTCAAGGGATGAGTCAGAGGCTGTCTTCTTAGGAAGAAGATCTTGATCCTAGAACCTAGCCGTGTGGAAATTGAAGGTAGTTCCTTAGCCAGCCGGAGAGGGGTGTAGTTTTCCCTGTGTAACTGCCAGTTTAGTTAGCACATTAAGTGGCTCCTTTGTCTCATTTTTATCTAAAAAATTATTCTTAGGGAATTTGACGATTGTCCCATTTCTCCATGCTATTGAACCATGTGCAGGTGCACTGCTATAGCTGGTCTGAAGGAGGCAACAGCAGAAGATTGCAAAGAATTTTTGGCAGGTTTTAGTTTTTGGTATTTAATTAGACTAGCAACATTTTGATTGAGATGGTGGAGTCAGGGCAACACATGGGACTGTGACTGCCGAGGAATCCAGGAGCACTGGGGGCTTCCTGTGGGGATGGCAGGCAAGGGACTGGTAGCATGTCTCTTCCTACCACCCTAGTCAGGATCAGGGCAGCCATATAACCTTTACCTGTACTTTGGGCACTTCCTTGGAGGCGGGGAGAGGCCAAGGCAGGGATGAGATGTGGTCCCGCAGATGGGCCTGACTCAGAGGCAGGGCCAGACTGTGGGGAGCCAGACACTGGCCTTGCTGCATCACTGGGGCAGGAACTGATGGCCCTGGGGTTGACATGGGGTCCTGGATTTTGAGCAGAGCAGGGCAGCCCAAGGGACTGGACAGGGGCAGGCTGGTGGTGCTCTTGGGGCCCTAGCAGTAAGCTGTAGTTTTGTAGTTTTATTATTTCAAATCTCATACTGGAAAAACTTGCCTTATTTTCAGTTTTGTAAACACTCTTTAAGTTAGTCTTATTTTAATGTATACAAGAAAATGTTGAAAATACATTAGAATGTTAGAATAATGCATAAAATCAAGAAATCAAGTGTTCTTCAGCTTCACGTGTCACTTAGATTTCCTCAGAGCACTTCTCTCTCTGGGGAAGCTCTGCCTTAAACAGTATTAGTCAATAATCCTTGCAATTCGCATACTGAATTTTAAGTGTGTTTAGGTAGCCTCATTCAATAATGCTAAAGTCTTGGTAAACCTGCACTAAACATCAAAGTGATGTTTGACAAGTCAGATTCTGATGCTGGACTTCATGGAAGCAGTCACTCCATGAAGGGAGAATTGCCCTTAATGCTCAGACCCTGCCTTGTGTTCGTGGGACCAAGGTGGCAGTATGACTCCTGTCCTTCACAGGGGTTTTGCTTTAGTAAGAGGAAGAATTTACATCTAGCATTTACCTGGGTGTGGGCACTGACCTTCCTTTATCATAAAAGCAGAGGGTTTGGGGTGAAGGACTGGTAATTCGGAGTTTAAGTTTTGAATTGGTGTCTGGTAAAGCTTTTATTCCCATATTATTTCTTAAGTTAAAACATGAAGTTAACTTGTGAGAAGGAGTAACTATTCCATACTTACTCACAGACATTGTGTCTGACAGAAGGGAATTTCACCAGCAGGATATTTGGAGAGACCAGAAGTAAATTGCTTTCTTGTTTGGGAGCAAATGAGAGCTGGGAGCAAAGATGTGTTTTGAGTGATTCAAGGTTAGATCTTGATAGCAATTCTTTTGTTTCCTGTGACAAGTGCTGGTGAGAGACAGTTGATGTTTACTTCATAATTCATGAAGTTTGTGTGTGAATGAAAATCTTTGTGCTATGTTTCAGACTTTTACTTTTTAAGGAAAACTTGTGACTTATTTTTGTGATTGTAGTAACTTATTTATCTTGCTTCTGTAAACCATATCCCTGCTAGGACATTTTTCTTGGCTTAGTTGTATAGCCAAAACTTGTAAACATTTCCCAATCTAAGACATTAATCTTTTGGTGTGGTATTTTGCTGGTTGCTTATAATTCTTTAATGTAGCGTTTCCCAAAATTTTGAAACAGCCCTCTAGGTTGAATATTTTCTGTGACAGAATTAGTAATGAGAGAGATATATGGAATATATTTGAGTGTACATGGATGTTTCTACATGCAAGCAACTGATGAAGCAGCAATATTTAGTGGTGGAAAGTATAATGGGGAAGAGAAACCAGACTAAAAATTTAAAGCCTAAATGATCCACCCTGTGCTGTCATGGCTGATGTCTAGAGCTCTCCCATGATTACATAATAAAAATAATAATGCTTTTACTTGGAGAAAAAAATGCTGTGAAGAGCAAAAAAGCAATAAAAAATACTGGTAAAAAAATATAGTAAACAGAATCACAAGTCTGCATCCTGGATTTTTTAATTGCATGGAGGTGACCTTTGACTTACATAAAACATTCTGATAGATACATGCATTCATTCCCTTAGTTTCTTCTGGCATTACACATACAGAGTATTTGTTCAGTGTCTTATTTTACAGTTTCCTGCAACTGACAATGCTACTCTCTTAAATTTTCTTTGACATCTCTTTAGGAAAAGTTTTAAATTATTTAAAATACCAAACACATAGATTTTAAGAACCAAAGCCATCCAGCAAATATTTGTGTGTTCAGCTCTTGATAATCTTCAACCAAAATCTTGTCATCTTTTTTGGTTTTTTCTAAGACATAATTCAAGTTGGAAAAAAACCCCAGGAAAAGTCCCTCCATGGCTTGTATTGAATACCCAAAGTTCAAACAGAAGTAATCTTCCTATCAAGTCTTTCTGAAACAATGCATCAGCTATGCTGAAACCTTCCATGTCATCAAGTATACACTACCACCAAGGTTTAACTTGCTCAAACTTTCACCACATCTGGTTTCCCATTTTCTATTCCCCCTAACAGTACTTTTCAAATTCCACATAGTCTTTCTGGGGCTGACACAAAGCACCAGAATGGTAAGCAAAATATATCACCATATCTAAGCAGATGCTCTTCAGTTAAAGCCATCACCTTGAATATATGCGGTCCAATTTTAATTTCTCATTCTGCCTAAAAGAACTTAAATCTCCACTTACCTTCTTGGGGAGTATCCAAGATACAGGGCATTTTCAGGGTAGCTCTCTCCAATTCTTCTAGTGAGCCTATTCCATTTGGAATGAGATTTTTAAACACTTACTGAAGTGGGGACTGGAATACAAGCTTTCCCTTCCCAGATATATATCTCTTCCTTTTTTTTTACTTCTCTCTGGCTTAATGAATACTGAATTTTGTCTGTGTAGTGAAATAGTTTCAATAACAAGCAAAAGAAGTCTGTGTGAGACTGCCCTGTGATCAGAGCACTCACCTGCAACTAGGAGCTGTGGGTGTAGGTACTCTGTGTCATCCTCAGTCCTAGCAGGCCAGTAGAGATGACTTGCCAGGGGAAGCAGGTATTAGCCATAATAATGCAGTCTCCTCTTACTGCAGTAATTTATGAGGAGAGCATGACTTAAAGTCTTCTTGACTGCCAAGCTCCAGACTTTTTTGCAGATGACCACAAGCAGAAAAAAATGCCTCGTTCCAGGCCACGATAAGGTATTTTGAGGGAGAGGGAGACTTGGGCCTTGTCATTTCGTTTGGCATTTCATGCTAACAGATTTATGCATATTTCCCATTAACAATCTGGTTTTTAGGGATCCCTGTATTAAGATTCATCTTTGGGCATGCATAAAGAACTGTGACTACTCTGACTTGTTGGGATGTCTCCCTTGACACTGCAGGACATAAGACACTGTTATGCTATATCACATTATTTTAAAATCTTTTGTGACTTCCATGCTCATACCTCTCATTCATATTTGCTCAGCCTGGGACAGACTCCAGCAGCTCAACACTCTACCATAATTTGGCTGCCAAAAATAAATTGCAGAGGCTGTGTTCCAGGGGATGCCTCCTGCCCGCAAAGCCACTGCCACTGTTACATGACAGCTGCACTGCTGTATTCTTTACAATTTCTGAGACAGCAGTCTCCAGTGAGAGCCATCTCACCATTATACACCTCAGGAGAATATCATGTCATTCTGTGATTCCCAGAGCAGGCTCGAGCGTATTTCTCTATGCACACCAACCACGTACAGGACTGCAGCCTTCTGTGCACCTGTGCTTCACTTTCAGGGACTTGAGAGGCTCCCCATCAGCACTTTCATTTAGCAGTTTGAATCAGGAATTTCAATTTGTGATGGCAGATGAGGAAAGGATTTTTTAAACCTCCCATATGTCAACATTTAATACCTTATATACTCATATTTCACTGCAAGCAAATGTGGCACCTCTCTTGAGTTGTGCATGGATGGCAAATATGAGTTTGTTCAGTCCACAGTGATTTTTCTTGGATGTGTGGCCACATTAGCATGGTTCTGATCCTGAGCTAATGTGTCTTGCCTCTGAGAAGGAGTTCTACCTTAAATCCAGCAATATCTTGACCGTGACTTTGTGGCTTTCACGGGGATTAGGGGAGCAATTGGCGTAACCACACAAAATGTACTTGTGCTTTAGGTTTGTTTCCTTCCTACCTAATATAAAACAACTTACTCTCCTAGTCATCTGTATTCCCCCCTGGACTCTTTGTCTGCCTCTTTTTGTGCAATCTGCCCTGTTTAAACCGGCTTTGATCCTCCCCGTGGGAGCTTGTTAGAAACATTAGGGTTCCTTGCTGTAGCAAGTGTTTCTTAATGATGATAAAATGTGTAAACTCTTAGGCAATTACTAAGGTTTCCTCTTAATTTTTCTGGATGAATGAAAGCACTGAAACTGGCTGATCCCAGAAGTAAATGGCATCTTGGGATAAAGATTAGAATAATTTAATTAATACAGAAATTTATGTTTGTCATTTGTTACACATACAGAAGTAGTGGTTGTGTTATACAGTGTTCCATTTATACATGTTGCAGTGTCAGGTATATCTCATTGCTCAGAAGGATAAATAAGTGACTGTGATGTCAGTGCATGTGGACCAAATTGTCTCGGACTCTCAGCAGGCACAGTTGGTATGCTTTTGACCAAATAATTGTTCCAGTGAACCTCAAACCTGCTTTGAAATACTTTCTGCTATTTTATTCATAGATAATTTATTTGAGCAGCAAGTGGCAAAAGAACTGAAATATGCTAAAAGATACAAAAGCTTTTAGATGAGCCAAATCCTATATTTGAGGGGAGGTTTTTTATATTTAAGAATCTCTGTTAAGTGAAACCACTTTCTAACAACTTTTGTTCTGAAGTTAATTGTCCAGTCAATTTCTTCTGCATATTTTCAGGCTCTTTTTCTGTTAAACTTGTAAGTGCTCTATGTACTTTCTATTTGTGATCTAATCAGCACTACCAAAGAATTTCTTCCTTGAAAAACTAATTTTTCTATATTCAAAAATGTGCTAAATTCTTAATAGGCAACTACAATTCAATCTCATCATGCTACTCAGCTTTCTCCTCTTCCTGCCTATATAATTGCATGAGAGAGGAGGCAAGCACTCATTTCTATATTCCAAACTCCCCATGCTCTGAAATAACTGGAAGAACCTTTTATCTCATTCCTCCCAATACAGCATATATCACTAAATTGTGAGAAAGAGAGGGCAAAATCACAGAGTTTTGAAGGAATTCCTGTTTTCATGTTATTTCAGTAATTTATTTTGAAATATATGCATGTATAGCAAGCTAAATTCTAATATCATATATGCGTATCTATTTCTGGATATTCAGACCTTAAATTGTATAGATCAGTACAGAATACTGCACAGTTTAACTGCTGGACCACTATGATTCCTTGGGGAATTCTCTGCTTGGAAGAAAGGATACTCTTTTTCTATTGATAGCATAATTATTAATATATCCTAAGATCTTGTGCTTGTGTGTAACAGAAAAGCATGTAGAAGTTTTGTAATAGCCAGAATGAACACAAAACAGCAAACAAAATGAGTCACACAAGAGCTTCCTATCTTGTACAACTGTACATTTGTCAATTCAACCAGATGCTCTGAAGCTGACCAGATGTGCTGCTGGACAACATATGAAATTAAATTTAATGTATACAAACATAAAGTAGTGTATAATTAAATGATTATACATTTATCTTATTATTTGAATTGTATAATTCAAATTTAATGCTGCGCTTGTTTCAAGCACTTCAGAAAAAGCTTAAAAAGATAAATGAAAAAATACATAATGTAATGGATGGAATTGCTTCTCTAAAAATAATATTCTTTTCACAAAATAGTGCTTTTATATTACTCATAAATAAAAATATATATTCAAAATTCAGAGTTTAAATTTATGGTGCTGTGCATATATTTTAAAGGTACTCATTGCAAACCATTGTAACTATATTATATGTGTATCTCCACATATACATATATCTCTATAGTCGGGAGATATTATGCAGAGTTTTCCTATGATGTTTTCCTGTACTTTTACACTTACAAATTGAATGAGTCTGATTTTCTGTGATGTAGTGGTCAGGCACTAAAACTGATTTTAATCAGGAAAATTCCAGGGCCAGTTATTTATCAACATGGAAATCCAAGTATGCTATATTAATCAAAATATTCTTAGTCACACCCTCATTTGTTGCTCCAAATAGCCCTTAAAGAAGTGTGAGGATTTTTCCCTCTGTCGTAGTTTAAGCTGGTATATAGTTATTTTTCTTCCTAGTAGCTGGTACAGTGCTGGGTTTTTTTTTAATTTAGTTTGAGCATAATATTGCTAACATACTGATTAGTAATGGGTTGGACTTGATGATCTCAAAGGTTTTTTCCAACATAGTTAATTATGTGATTCTGAGATTCCATGATATTTTAGTTTCTGCTAAAGAACAGTGCTTATTCTGAGTCCAGAAATGTTCAGTTTGCCATGCTCTGCCAGTGAGAAGGTGCTCAAGAAGCTTTGAGGGTGCACAGCCAGGAGAGCTGAGCTGACCTGGCCAAAGGGATATTTCATAACATAGAACATCATGCCTGGTATATAAACTGGGGGGAGCTGGCTGCTCATCACTGCCTGGGGATTGGCTGGGCATTGGTCAGTGAGTGGTGTGCAATTGATTGAGCATCACTTGTCTTTCTTGGGTTATATTCACCTTTCTTTTTGTTATGAATGTCTATGAATACAGGAATATTTCATCATTCATACTGTGAGAGATTTGATGAATATATAACAAAATTCGTGCTTTTGACAGCTTAGGCAGTGGCCATATGGTACATATGGTATTTACCAATTTTTTTATTATTTATCTTAATTTTATTGGTTTGATTTAAAGCCCCTCCTCGTTATACATCAGCTTGAAACATCTTCACATCTCTCTCTCTCTTTTTTAAATAAGTTCCAATATTATGCACCTTTTTTTGAGTTCTCTCATTCCACTTCAGTTACCTGCTGGCCCTTAAATTCTTTGAGGCATCTCTGGTTCTGATGGGTCTTTTTGTGTAATTTTAAAAATAATTTTCTATTTGGCTATGAATGTACACCAATTCTGTGGTGTAAAATTGGTTTAGTGAGTACCAGACATAAGAGAATATGATAAAATATTGATGAACTGTGATAGATCATTAGTATATCCTGAGAATATTGCCTGGGAATTTCTAATGATATAGTGACATAAAGATATTATTATGGAGATTTTCTGTGTGATATATTGTAATACCCCCAAAGCTATCGCAGTATATTTGTCAGTCCAGAGCATTATCAAGCTTCTGTTAAACAGCATCGTCACAGGCTTGAATTTGGGTATCTTTCTTAGTACTTGTCAAAAATATGCCACTTTTGATGTAGACTTCCAGTGCATACTAAACACATATAGTGACACATGATATAGACCCACTGACAGCATTTATTTCACTCACTCTAATGATGGAGGTAAGAAGCTATTAATTCTAAGGCAGAGGGAAGAATCATGCCCTGAAATAAACCAACCTAAGATGATGTTCTGCAGATTAGATGGCCAGAAATTTCCTGTATCAATCTCAAGAAATTATACTTTGTTCTGAATGACTTCACTGCTGATGCTATCATTAGATGAGAAAAGAAAGACAGAATGAGACATATAAGAAGTTTGTGAATCAGATCTGTTGACAGAATGAATACTATGTTGTTTTAAAGAGATAAAAATATTTTACTGTAGATTGCACAGTTAATAAGTTGGGGGAGTCAATATTTTTTCAATGAAAGTGGTTCAGGAATTTGATTCAAGTGGAAAGTTACACTGGGTAAAAAAAGATATAGTTAGTTGTGGGACAAATCTGTTCACTGAACCTTCTGAGTGCCATGAGGAGCACTAGGGAAAGAACTGATGTCAAACTATCTTGACAGTCTCCTGTAAATCCAAATCTTGGCCCTGTCTGAAATGTTGGGATTGTTTGTATGAACTCAGGACCCTCCAGCTATGATAATTCAGCCTTTGGATAATTACTGAGTCACACTGTTCTCTGGACACAGGTAGATGACACAATTTACTTCTTGCAGTGAACTGGTAAGACCACTGGCTGCATTGCTCTCTCCTCTCTTGCTATTTGTCTTGTCTTGCCTTTATAGTGTAGGAAAACTTTGGGGGAATATTTTTCTTCATTAAGTGAAGTGCATTTTTTCCATAGCAGAAGAGATTCAGGCGAAAACACTGATGTAAAGATTAATTTACGAAACTGAATAAAAATTAGTGGCTCAATTGATTGTTTTCCAGTCTGTGGAATCTGTATACTCTTGCTATGAACAGATAGAGCAAGCTCAGTCTCAGGTGCAAACAATGTGGCTCATGGGCCATTAGTTTGAAATCTATCCAGCTGGAAATTCATATATTTTCAATGTTTTCTAGAACGTACAGAGAAAAGGACAATTCATTTAGATGTTCATGTAGTAGTGATAGCCACAGTAATACCCTTGCAAAGTTATAAAGTGCTTAGGTAAATGAAAAGCCTTCTTCCATTTCACTCAGGAGCTAAAGCTGAAACAGATATTCAACTCATCAGCCTCAGCTACAAAAAATTAGTTTAAAAAATCACCCTGAAAAACATAGGCAGTTTGCTCAGGAAGCTGGCACTTGGGTGTGATAGATATATAAATATGCTACCTTGCAAAAGAGCAAGTTAGACATTAAGCAGACTAGTAGTCAAAGTGAAATGATTTAGCTGAGCTCTTTAATACTTACTCCAACAGTTGACAAAAGTAGCCTCATGTCTGCCTATTATTTCAGTTTGGAACATCTTGGCCCATAATTTGTGAAAGGATCTCTCAAAGAAATTAAATTTGAATATTATTCTAACCACTGCCTGTTTATAAATTGGATCCCTGAATTGGGAGTCAAACCTTTCAGATGTTAATATTAAAAGCAAAACTAAACAAACAAACAAAGAAACAAAAGTTTATATTTGTTTTTAAAATAAGTGCATCGCTTCAAGCTAAATACAAATTAAATTCAAAACAAGATTTTAGTTTTAGAGGGCTGGTTCTCCTTCTAGTTTCACACTGGAGTAATTCCTTTGATTTACTGCAATGTGAGATCAGTATGGGTACTGTTTTCTGCACTATGGTGCTGCTTCATCCTTTTGATATTCATGACAAGCGAGAGTCTAATTTACCTGAGTGAATAATTGCTTTATAACAAACAAACATGCTGAAATGACTAAAGAGATTTTGAACCAGCATTTCTGTGGATAGGGGGGGTCTCTTCATTTTGAAAACCAAATTCTCTGGGATCTATTAAAAATGAACAACTGTTTCATTTTCACTATTGGTAAATTAATAAGTGCACACAGATTTTCTCTTTTTTGCTTTTGAAATGTAAAGAAAAATATCACCTTACAGGGAAAGAATTACATAAACATAAGGCAAATAGGTTTAATTTGTGAATGAAAGGGATTCAGAGACTTAGATTCTTAAAAATATTCCAAAAATATTATTTTGACACTTGTGTCTTCTGTTTCTAGGTCTTGGATAGGATGCAGGTCAAGATAGTCAGCTAGGAAATGACAGCTCGAAATAAGTACAAGGATAAAAGGTCTTACAAGGATGAACGTTTAGTAACCAAACTGCTGGATTTTTGAAATGTGACATGGTTTAGGTGTGTACTCCACGTAAGTTCCAGATGTCAGTAGCCTCTTCATCCTTCCATATAAGCTTAAATAACAGGGAAAGTTCAGATTTATGCAAAAAAAATAAGAAAGAAACAAAGTTTGAAAATTTTGATGCTATTTCTCTTTCACCTTCTGTTTATGTCTGAAGATATATAATGAAATTAGGAGAGTTTCATGACTTTAACTCCAAGTAGACTTAGATATAAGCAATTAGTTTTTTCCTTATATGTTTGCGGTCTCAAGAGAAGCATCGAGAAAACTTGTCATAGGCAGGTTGATGTCCAAAAAAGAGAAAAGGGCTCAACCAAAATTTTCAGGGAAATGTCAGGCAAGGAGGAGGATACTAAAAGAGGGTGTTCAAGACTAGAAAGCTGTTTAACTTAAAAAAAAAAAGAAATTGTTTTGGCTTTAGATGGGTAGAAAGTGCAGTGTTGTGACAGGCAATTTTTGAGCATATTTAACAAGTTTCAGAATTATTTTTCTTCTTCCTTACAAGAACGTCCAAGCCATGCAAACTAGACATCTGGCACAGTTCTGAAGTATACCAGATTACACTAAATGGTTATGACACTTGCACTCATGTGTGTTTAAAATGCATAAACTACAGTCTGCCTATCTTTCTAGCTGTAATCTATAGCTGGAGTTCTTTCTGTTCAGTAAAAGAAAAAAAATATCATTATATGAAGATAACGTTTTTCTTTCAGTTTTATCTTGCACTGTGTGGTTTAGCTGCCTCAGAGTACCTGCCTTCCACTTGTAATTTCTTCTGGAGTCAGCTGGGGCATTTTCCCAGGCCTCATTTGTTTTGTGGCATATAGTGCTTTATCTGACAATTTGACTTCAGGTTTCTTACTGGTATTGAAGAAATGTAGCTTGAATCAATGGTATACCCACTGTGATGGATGTCTCGGATCATGCTGGAAAACTCTTGGAGACTGGAATGAAAAAAGGTCCTTTACTGATTTTTTTTTCTTTTCATTCAAGTGCAGACATAAGGCAATTTGTCTTAACACTTCCTACTGCTCTATAGGAAAATTCAGTATACCTCATGATATACTTAATTCACTGACACCACAAGAAGTCTTGTGGCCCTGATTAGTGTGTTCCCTTTACTGGTGATGTGTCTTAGAAATATTCAGCTAAGCCTTCAGTATTCCTTTTCCAGCAATTTGCAGCATACAGAAGGCATTAGCATGTGATAAAGATGTATATAGACATCGTCTGAACTTTTGACAAAGGAAATGTACAGTCTTTCTTTTTGCCCTTTTTACAGAGGTTCGGAAGCTAATCAGGCTGCACTGAAGCTACAAGAAAAGAATTTGTTGAGAGGAAAATTGTCAGACAAGATGATTTAAATAGGAGGTGTGCACAATAATTAAATGCTTGAATGCCTAGTTACAGACTACTTAATCAGAAGATGTGTGTTTTCAGAAGGAAAAAACTCTTCCTTTTATTTCTCATACTGTCCTAACCTCCAAATGTCACCAAAAATCCATATGTTGTTTTTTGAGTAAAGTCACATGAATGTGACAAAAACCTAATAAGCCTTTTTGGATCAAAATGTTTCATCCTCAGTAAAATATAGAATCAGCTTTTAAGAGCCTTATTTATAAGATAACAGGTAGAGCCTTTTTCTTACAATCAAAAGTTCTGAAGTGTAAATCAAAAAGATGTAACTATGTATTCTGCACTATGAGATATAAATATTCTTAACTATGATTAGGATATAAGTAATTAAAGAGCAAACACTGATTTTAAGAATTGTTTGGGGGACATAGTAGGCAGTATATCATGCACAGTTTGGGATTGTTTACAGTTATTTGCTTCTAGAAATATCCCAGCTGTTACATCTAAACAACAGTAAAAAGAAAACAGTGATATAAATGAAAAGAAAATGATACAATCATTTTGCCTAAAACTTATTCAAAACAATTTGAAGAGTTCAAATCTGGCATTCAGAACCTTTAGCTAACAGTGCTAACATAATAATAACTCTGTAAGCTCTGAGTATCCTGTACTCCATTTTTCAGTTCCTTTGCTACAGCAGTAAACATGCTGATAATCACAAAAGTATTGACATAGACATCTAACAACTCATTCATTTTAGCATTTTGTGTTCATGGAAGATGACAATCTGATAGCAAATGTGGCAAGCTGGTTAGACAAATTTTAAAAAAAAAAAGGAAAATACAAAACTCAAAGTTCAAAAATATTAATCGGTACCCTACAGAGGGACGTAACCATTGTTTCCCTTCTTTGCAATGTCACTTTCATTATGTGGCCAAATTTATGAGCTTTAGTAGATTTTTTTTCCATAAGACACAATATGCACTAAGATGTTATCTAGGAAGTTATGTCTTAGTCTTCAATTCTAGACTATAGTTAGGATATGTGGCTATGCCTCTTTGTCACTTTTTGTGTAATGCTAGCGGTGTTGTTCACTGGTTGCTTGAAAGTCACTGAATTTGGCCAATTAAACCACAAACATCTCCTATTTGTATTGGAAATTGCAAGTCTATAATGATTTACAACTATAAATGTAGAACTGAAACTTCTTTACTCTATATGAAACTGTACTGTAATCAGGTCCATGGCAATGGAAATATGGTGAAGGTGAATATCTAATCAGAGCACACAGTCATAAAGTACAGCTGAACTAATCCAGTCTGTGTTGGTTATCATAAATTCTGCAGCATTCTAGAAATGCACACTTCCATCTCTGGAGTTTCTGTCTAAGAAATTCTGCTCAGCAGATATAAGCCAGTGTCATTAGTATATGTGTTGACTTATACAGTAAAATTAGGCTGCAAGCTCTGTGGTTTATGTCTTATATAGGACTGTCTGTCAGACTTATATCTATCTATTAGATGTGCCTGTTTTATTGACAAAGATGTCAAGGTTAGGAAGCACAAAATGCAAACAGAGGACACAAAGAGAAGGAATGGCAGTGTGTTTCACCATGCTAGCATATGTGATTTGGAAAAACTTTGAAGCCATTATTTTAAATGAAATAATCAGTTGTAGTAATCAATTAAAGAGTCTGTAAAAATGCAAAAGTTCTTGCCTTGAAAACTCTTTTCAGGTCTGTAGGCATTCTGCAGCCTGCAGGTTCTGAGTCTTTGTTCTTTAAAGTAAATAGCTAAAAATTTAGATTTGAGGCTATGTTGGATCAACAATTTATTAGTAACTAGTTTACACGTTGTATATAGTAAAAGTACATGTAAAAGTGTATGTTACCCTGTACAACTCTGAAAAGGTGCTCTCTTATTTGTCCATTTACATTTCTTTTACTTGGTTTTAAAAACAACATTTTATAACCTCCCTCTTCCCATTAGCAAGTTAATGCACTGTTGCATATTAGAAATCTTATTAATATTCTATTGTCTTATTATTAGCTTTTCAGTTGCCAAAACATCTCCGACTGCTTTCTGGTAGCTCAAAGCACCTAGTTAATCTGCTCCGTAAACCAACCATAAAGCAGAAGGTCAGTAATACTGCCAAGGCTCTCTTTTCCTTGTAGCACCACAGATTCAATCAGAAAATTTTGCCAATATCAGTCAGGGAATCTTACATAAAATAACTGTTGTAATTAAGTCTTGTCACAGGATCAACACCTGGGCTTCAATTCAACATTTACGTTTTATATCTTGCTACTTCTGTAGCAGCAGGATACCTTATGCTGTGACAATAAAAGTGCTTTTGTTGGTGCCATGTCTGAAGATGCCACATTTGCAAAGCTGTATACCCACATGTATTGATCCCACAGAAGATAAAGCACAAGACAAAAATAAATTTGTCAAAAGAAGTCAAAAGGGAAGTCAAGATGGGGCACAAGAACTACATAACTACATTCACAGAAATGTTCTTGGTACTATTCATTTTACTTTGATAACACTAGAAGTCTTACCCAACATTAAAAAAAAATAAAATATTACTTAATCAGCCATTGTACATAAAACAAGAGAAATGTCACGATCTATGTCAGACTTCTGTGTTTCAAGGGCAGAATTCTGCTGCTGTATTTAAAAATGCTCCAAAATTTTCCATTGACTTTCTTTCTAGACTGCTGCAGGTGCTTTCACGCAAAACCTAGTAGATGAAACTCTTCTGGCCCTTAAAATCTATGCACCAGGGAAGGCTTTGAGGGAAAAGCACTCCAAAGCTTTTGCTACTCAAGTAGATATTGAAAAGTTATAAAAGAATAAAACTCCAAATAAAGTGACCAGAAGGATTGTTGTGGGCTTTGGTTTATTTGAGCAGCACATGAACTTCCATTTAGTTTAGTCCTTTGAGAGTTTTTGGTTTTATTTTATACACCATCGTGGATATAATGTATTACAATTTTCTTTTAACAATTATCTAATCAGTTCTACTTGTCTTTCTGTTTCCTTTTATAACTTCTTTAATAAGTGCTCACTTGGAGAAATTGCTATGAACAAACCATTGCTTTTATTAACATTCTTAATATTACAATAGAAAATTTCAGTTGCAGTCTACTTCATATTTTGGTCATGTAATAAATATATTGAAAGAAATTAGTTGAATGTTAGCAAGTTGTTCTGCATCTATGGAAATAAATCAGAACATTTACATCACTTTTTCTTTTCAGGCATGGAAATGTACTGTAGTGTATCACTTCTGGATTTATCAGGATATCTCCTATTAATTTAGACTAGCAGGAAACTACTCTACTTTACGTTGAAAATCTTGACATCTTTTTGTTGTGTTTTGCTGCCTTTCTCTGAAGCTTATGAGATTGAAAATCTTCTACCCGCTGCTTAGATCCAAAGACCCAGGCAGAGATATTTTAATATTTGGTTTTATTTAGAAAAAGGATTCAAGTCTACACAACAATATTTAATTTAAAAACACAAAAATAATTTTCAGGCAGCACCATCATATTGTTATTTTTCAGTATAATCTAGCATCAGCAAACTGTGCCACTCAGAACTGGAAATATTCTTGTAACTCTGGAAAAACTCCTACTGTTTTGTTCTCATCTTCCAAGGAAACTCATGTTTCCCTGGAGCATGCAAGCAATTATTTCATGTATATATATGTGTATATATACACATCTATCTATATGTACATCTATATATTTATACAAACAAATTCATGTACATATATACGCATATATGTGAAAATTGTGTACATGTATTAAAAACATAATACATATGTATGGGTATATATATATATATTTATAAGATGAGTATGTATGCTTTTTGTTTTATTATTAGTATAAAAAGCTTGTTTGTTATGAATCTTTTTTGTTTACATTCTGTTTTCCAACAGGAAAATTTCTGTCTCCAGGAGCATGACTTTGTTACAGGATCAGCTAGGTTGGAAAAGACCTTTGAGAGCATCGAGTCCAACTGATGGCCTAACACCAGCTTGTCAATTAAACCAAGTGCTGCATCCAGTCTTTTCTGAAATGCCTCCAGGCACGGTGACTGCACCACCTCTCTGGGCAGCCCATTCCAACACCCATTTTTGAAAGAGCTAGCTACTGAACTCAGAACAGAGGAAGGACAAGAGGGAAAGGACCTAGGGAGGGTGGGAAGGGGTTTACTTTTCTTTAATTCAGATAATCAAAATCTGTTAGCCTTACTTCTACCTATCAAAAGCTAATAAGAATCAGAATTAGTCCTTCCTGGTTTAGACTGAATTCTGGTCGAGGAGGGCTTGCACTGCAGAGAGTCTAATGATCTCAGCTGTGATTTGCTTGTCTTAGAAATTAAGAATATCAGATGGATCATCCTAAACAATGTAGAGTTTTAAGGTCCATGCCAGCATTTTCAGCTTCACCTGGAAGTCAGTTTACTAGTTCAGATCTTAAAGCCCAGACATGGAATATGTTTCTACTTATTTTGACAAACAAGTCTTTCCTTCTGTGCTGCATTCCCATGATGAACTGTTCAAAGTTGTGGATTAAATACTCTGAGAGGTTAGACTTGCACTGCAAATCCATATATTTTTATTTTTTCTGGAGAAGAAAACAGGTTTTCAGGGACAAAGCTCTGAAGCTTCACTTCACTGATAAAAACCTCCATTTTAATAAAAATGTATTGAGATAAAATTATTAAGGCAATTTGACTACGAAAATTGTTTCAAGGTCTCAGACATTGAAATTTAAATGGAGCAATGATTTATTTACAAACAAGTTTGTGCCATTTTTACATTCTTTTCATGTGGAATAGGATTTGAGTAATATAACTCACTTGAATACATGACAAAAGAAACATTCAAAGCTGATTTAGCATTTGCTGCATTAGCATAATTATATTTTTTCAATCTTATTAAAAATGCTAACATCTTCAAAACAATGCATCTACATTTCAACCAATTTTCCATTTAAATCCAATTAACCATAGCAGTGTTTTTCACTGCAATCCTTATTTAAATAGTTTGTGAGAATATATTAATTTTACTGGATGACTTAGAATTTAAGTATCTTCCTTTCAATGGAGAAATCTTTATTCTAACATTAAAAATTCTAGGGTGATGTTCCCACTATGCCCTACAGAAATTTTCAGTCTTGGAAGGAAAGATGGAGTATATAAAATAAGGCAGTTTGTTTGGTTTTGCTTTAAAAAGATTGAAGTTGTGAATAACATCTAGGAACAAGTAAGTTATCTGTTGCTCACTCAGTATTTTATATTGAATGCAGTGCTGTTCAATCTTTTGTTTTCAAGGCATGATATATTTTCCCACAGGTTTCTTTACAATTATATTTCATCAATTTGCCAGTGTCCCTCTGAGAGCTTTTAGTAATATCTGAATATTTCTTCATATTTGGACTGGTTGGAAATAGGCATCTAATTTAGACAGAGTTTAATCTCTAGAGGTAGATCAGTATCACATCCCAAGAGACCTTTATATAACTGAAGCACAATTATAAACATTGCACTGTTCTTTAATTCAGTCATGTATTGCTACATACACAATCCACATTCATAGTATATACCTTTCTAATTTTAAGTGAAAATGCTACATATTAGTAGCTCAGTTGTAGTATATTTACAAGTCAATTGTGGTATCATATTTATAGATCAGTTGTGGTGTGATGATAAGAGAGACACATTTCTTGAGAGATGTTACAGAAACGGCCACTGAAAGCACCATATTTTTAGTGGGTAAAGGTATTCCTAGTAGTAAGCTAATTTATGAGAGGACAATAAAAACATTTTATGTATCTTTAACATAAGAATTCATCATGAAGTTGCCAGGAGGACGCTAAAGGGTTGGCTTTTAGCAAATGGTCATTAAAAATATTGCTTCAATTAATTACTTTATATTTTCTTCATGGAGAATACCAAAGAAGACTACAACGTACTCCATAGTTATAATAGTATCTGAACAAATCTTTTACTTTGCAGAAGAGCTGCACAAAAGCTCCTTATCTGATTTGAAGTGACATGTAAATTTTAAGAGTTGGGATGTCTTTAGAATTCTGAGGTGCCAGTTTTCTCAAAAAAGATGGCAGAGGAATGCATCACTGGCTGCAGGAAGGACAGAGCTACAGAGCCCACTGGTTAATAGTAATCACCACAGAACTTGCTCTTGGCTTGGGATTTGTTCCACCTTTTGACAAAGTGAAAAGACAAATAAGCCTGTTTACACTGATTAACAATTAAAAAAACTGTGGAGCAAAAACATCAAACACCATTGATTCCTCTTATAACAGGAAACTTTCTCATTGCCTGGTTCCAGAAAGGCACAACAATCCCACCTTGCTGTATTACAAAATTACTGTATCACATTTTTTTAGCATTTCTAATTTCCCCCAGAATTGCACCACTGGTTTTTTTCTTGAGTCTCGAGAAGTTTTGGGTTTGTTGTCATTTCAGTCAGTCCATCCTATATGTCCTGAAAACAGGCTGTGTTCTGCCCATTGCAGTTCATGGGATTCTGTACAGTTGTGTCCAGTATCTTCTTTCTCCCAGTTTGTGCACAATCACATAACTAACAGTGAAAATTATAACCTGCAAGATTTTAATACTAAAGGGATGCTTTTTTTCAAAACATGCAATAGTAATTGTTTTAAAAATACACGTATATCAAAAAGACAGTGCGAATTCTGTTGAAAAATCCTTCCAAAATAATGACCTTTAAATAATCTATCAGACCACAGTCTATCTCCTCTGTTGACAAGGCCTCAAGGGCTTTTCTTGATAGGATTCCACTTCAAAGCAGGCAGCCTGAGTTGCACACAAAGAGAGTTTACACTCTTTTAGCTTACAGTGCAATCTGGCTTTAAATTGCTCAGTTCTGTATTGAACTTCAACTAAATTTCTGCTCTAGTTCCTTCAAGTGTGTCAGACATCGGATCAGAGGTCTGAAGAGCACTAAACAGTGTGCCATATAAACAACATTGTAGGCAACTATCGCAGGACACCAGTTAATTAGATACTGTGCCAATCAAACAGGTGTCAATAGTATATCAACTGGGGATATAAATTAGCCAAAACAAGTAGTCTAAAAATTTGATTTCTGTGAAAAAAGATAAGGTAGGGATTAGGGGAGAGAAGAGGAATACTTATATCACGTGGCAGTTTCTCATATCTGAAAGGATCTAGATCACATTATTTCTTTGGTTAATTCCAGGTAGATCTTAAGTATAAATTAACATTGTTTCTGAAAATTATTTTTATTAATTTATGCACACGTTGAATTTAGAAGATACCTCTCAGAAGCGCTGAAGCCTGCTTATAAGAACTGCACTTTTTCCTCTTTTTTTTTGAGAATATAGAAAGGAGTTCTGCAGCTGAACCAACCCCTTCTACAAGCCATGAGCTAGGGCTCCTTACCAAAAAACCTGTGTATAAAAACAACAGTTTTACAGAAAGCAGTGAGGTTGGTTATTGCTTAGTTGTACACTGTGTTCAGGTAAGTGGCTTCTTTTGCTGTGCTGGAGCCATGTAGTGATTCTGCAACGAAATGGCGAAACTTGAAGAGTGACCCTTTCTGATGCCATCCAGCTAGCCAGTTAAATTCTTGGAAAGGCTGAGGCTGAAATTTAGTGAATTGTGTTTAAAATAGACTAGATCAAAAATAATTTAATTATTTAATGTCAATAGAACAGATCTTGTTGTTAGAATCCTACAATTTTAGAAGACGGAATGCTGAATCAAAATTTCTCTTTAGAGGAGTATATTGAGATAAATATTGGAGAATATTCTCTTTGGAGAAACACTCTAGCTGCCACCTTTACATTTAAAATGCATGGACAATCTTCATACATGTGAGGACAAATTTAGAGAATAGGTTATGCAATATGAACTGCCAAACTGATCCAATGGTATGTAATTATTCCCATAAATCAATACCCAAGCAAAAAAAATTTAATAATATTAATAAAGTATCAAAATGAATAAATAGATATAATATTATATTTCCACTTAGCTTTTTAAAATGTCTGCTTCTCTCTTAAATTATTAAAGTAGTTTAGATGATTTTTCTGGATCCTACATATATTGTGTAGGTGTTATTCAACATAATACCTGTTATCTTGATGTTATACTTGGTTGCATATTTGACAAACTATTACAAAACACAGGAAGTCTCCTGACTCCAATGAGACGTGATCACAATTACAAAAGCCCTGGATAATTAAGGAATACTATTCATCCTTCTGCACCGCACTATTCATTGATATGACCACCAATCTTGCACAATGTCGTAGTTTGAACCTGAGTCGACTGACAAAGTTTTGGGCCAATCACTTCTCGCAATTTTGCATATAAAAGGCAGTATAGGTGTGGGAAATTTGGGATTCTCTTCCAGTTATTTCACCGGAGAGGTGGGGGGTCAGCCTGGCTGGGCCCCTACTGGGCCAGGCCGGGCCAGGGCCCGTGCGCCCCCACAGCCCCTCCCCAGTGCCGAGGTGCTGCAGGAGAACCCCCTCGAAACCGCGGGCAGCTGAGACACCAAAACTGCTGCATGGCCGAGACCACCCCGGAGCGGTTTCTTCTTCAAAGAGCTGGTGTGCTCCCCTCCCCATCCTACGTGGCCCGCGCAGAGACCTGGCGGGAGCCGATATCCAGAGAAGCATCAAACAGCTGGCAGCATAAAGGAGAAGAGGCTTTTTTCCAACGTAAGACTGGACTCTCCAACGTGACTTTTCACGAGAAGAAAGCCAGCTCTTCAAACATGGAGGCTTCAAGGACAGAGAGAAAAAGAAACTGCGTCACGTGGGACAGAACACAAGATGGACTGGGAAAGGGCGCAGCGTGTTTTTCGCGCGTAGCTTAAAAAGATTTCTCGCATGCCGTGGTAAGAGATTGTAATGTCACGGACTGTTCTATATCTCTCTAAGACATGGGGGGAAGGAAATTCTGTGTGCAGCCTGTGGAAAAAGAAATGTGGCCACAACAGGCCACTTAGGGGCTAAGCTGTAAAAGACTTTTAAAGATTTTGTGAAGAAAGGAGCCGTTGCTTTTCAGGCTGGAATTTGCTTATCCTTAAAAAGTTACCCTGTGTGTGGCTGTGATGGCAGTGTGGGAAGACTGCAATATTCAGGAGAGAGAGACAAGTTTACACAGCACCAGATTATTTTCTCCGGGCAGGATTCTGCTTGCTAGCAGCAGTTTGGAAACCACAAAAGCAGAAGAGACCTCTTTTCCCTCAAACATGGGAGAGACTTTTAAAACTGCTTTTGACCTGAATTATATGTTGTTATCCTTTGTGCAATCGAGTAAAGTGGGAGGTACTGGAGGGAGGAAAAGGGGGTTTTGCATTAATTTCTTATTATCTCTTTTTACTTTTAATTCTGTTAGTAATAAACCTCTTTAAATTCTTTAAGGTTTGAGTGTGCTTTTCCCTGCTTCTAATTTTTATCTCACAAAAGGTTAAAAGATGTGAACAAAACCACCACACAAAATTAAAGCAAATGAGAAGTAAAAGAAACAAATACCCATATGTTTGCAGAACACCTTTTGCTAATAAAAATGACATTCTGCTTGGTACATCCAGATAGAATTACTACATTAATTATGGAGTTTTTAAAAATACTGCTCTTATTTTCTTTAAAAAAATTATTTAACCAGATATTTGCTCTATGATAGTCACTACTTGTATTTGTGAAGAAAAAATTACAAGATAGTTTTCAGCCTCAGCTGCTGAGTTTCAGCATTGAATGTTCAATAAGAGGTCCTGTTAAACCTGCCATGGGGGAGAAATTATTGTATCTTTGTGGCATTAATAAACTATTCTAGAGTTTTTTCAAGCAGTCCTGTAAAGATTAAAGTCAGAACTTGCTAAGTCACTTACTCCCTCACTCACATTTCCACCAGCCCTCAAGTTTTCTCTCATTCAAAGGAAGGAATCTTTTGTGCATCTACTCTTCTTTGGGAAACATTTCAAGTGATAAAAAAATTATCTTGTGAAAAATGCTGTAGTTCAGAACTTTGGCACACGAGTTTTAAACATTTTTGGCCCTCCCTATTATGAATAACAAAAAAAGACTTAGATATTTTTCCAATTAAAAATACTAAATTTTTTAAAAAGAGTAACTTCCTTTTGTGTACCCATCCCAAGTCATCTTTGTAGTACTACAAGATGTTATCTAAACTAATTGGGGAAAAGATGAGACAGGGAATATCTTTTTTTCTCATAAGAGTTATCACAAAAACTTTATGCTAGGAATATGATGAAGAAATCTTTTACACAGGAACATAAATAAAAAAAACTTAAGGTTATTCCTTACTTTCTGTCAGAAGGCTGAGAACTGTCTACCAAACCTTCCCTGAGTCAGAAGAGAAAGGAAACCCCATCCACCTCCACATTTTTCACTCTATGTTACGCTTGCATTTCATACTAATGACTGCTGCACAGCCTTCAACAGGGAAGTTGTGCTGTATTTTTTCAGTATGAAAAGACAGCAGGTGCTCTGGCCAGCATCACTCATAGCCAACTTCTCATCACCTCCCTCTGGCCCCTATATCCAAAAATAATATTTTCAAATGTCAGCATTTCAGATATAGACATTTTAAAGTTATGTGATGAATGGGGCTTTTTTCCAGCTCCATAGATCCATTTATTCTGAGAAAGAGGCAAATGTGGTAGGAAAGAAAGGGCCTGTTACAGTGCTAACACGTTTTCTGATTGAATACTTAGCTTTCTCTCGCTATATGCATAGCAGTTTTTTGGGAAAAAAGACTGTACATTTTCTTGCCTTCCACTTAGATATGGAACTTTCTGTCAGTTGATGGAGAAAAAGCCATATTTACCGAGCTGTACTGTTAAATCCAGCCACAAGTCAGACTTTCTAAAGAGTATTTTATTATATTTTTTCTTTTGGCCAAAATGATTTGCTTATTATCGTTTTAAACCCAGTACATATCACAAGACTGCACTTGGAGCACCGCATCTAGTTCTGGCATCCCCAGCACAAAGAAAAACCCTCAACCTGTTGGAGCAGGTCTACAGGAGGACTATGAAAACGGTCAGTGCTGGAGACCTTCTCCTGTGAAAATGGCTAAGAGAGAGTAGGTAGTTTAGCCTGAGAATGAAGTACTCCAAGGCGACCTTATTATGGTTTTCCTGAGTTTAAATAGGGTTCAAAGAGAGGTGGAAAGAGACTTTTTACCAAGGCCTGTGGTGACAGAGCAAGGAGCAATGGTTTCAAACTTAAAGAGGGTAGGTTTTGACTGGACATAAGGAAGAAATTCTTTATGGTAAGTCAGGTGAGACACTGGACCAGCTTGCCCAGAGAGGTTGTGGATGCCCCTTTGTTGGAAGAGTTCAAGGTCAGACTGGTCATTGCTTTAATGAACCTGATTTTGTGACAGGGATCCCTGCCCTTGGCAGGGTGGTTGGACTTTAAAGGTCTCTTTCAACCCAACCCATTCAGTAGTTCTGTGGTTCTGTGGTCAGTGTCTGTCAATAACTGTGTAGATCCATTATCTACAATATCTTACCATGATATGTTCTGTTTGGAAAAGATGTTAAAATGGAGAAGGATTATACACTAGTAATTACAAGGAACATTAAACAACACAGAATAAATTCAGAGAAACGCAAGGTAGTCTCATGGAGGTTGGTTAGCTTTACCCAAATCATGGTGCACCATCACGCTAAAATTAATGAGAGGTCCTAATTTGCCATAGCTCAAATCAACTGAAAAGAATACACTGGAAAGAGAACTTTCACAGTTTCCAATTACTGTAATTTTCCTTGCATTCACCATGAAACTGCAGTCTGAAACATTGCTTTCTTAACAATGAGCAAGTGTCCATAACAGTTGAGAGGGAAAAAAATCAAAACCAAATCAATACAGACATTCAAAGGAGAGATAAAGAGAACATATAGCTGTCATGAACATAGTATTTGAAAGTCATCATTTTGTCTAATCTCAGACTTTTCTGACAGAACATTAGGAGTCAAAATAGTATTTCCAGCCTTGAACCACCTGTAGATAATCAACATATTTGTCACGCAAGCATTTGTCAGGATTACAAGGTATGTTTGTGGTACCTCATTACAGAAAGGAATCATAGTAGTACTTTAATAGAAGAAGATTTAAAAATGAATTTAAGTAATTTCAAAAGAAGGAAAAAATTTACTATTTATAAAAATGGACAATGTATAAATAGCATTCGTTTCTACCTGCTTTATTCCTGTTTGAACATAGAAAACATGAGTATGTTATTGCAAATAGAACTGTTTGAAGTTCTGCAAATATTTTGGAAGCTTACCATACTATTCACACAGAGGAAACCATTTTATGTCAGAAACTCTGGCAGGCTTTTGTGGTTCTAGTAATCATCAGTCCTGCCTGAATGAGATTCATTTGCTTTCAGTAAGTGCTCATTCAGGTAAAGCACTGTAGGGAAGGCCCAGAAGTTTTCTAGAAACTCACTACTGGATTTTTTAAATTCAATATACACGTCAGTACTTGAAAGAAGCAAGGTATTAAAAGTGAAACACTGGTTTCTATTTAAATTCTCCAAATATCTGATTCCAACTTTCTACAAAAGTTTCACAAAATTGATTTGTTAAAGCTGGCCAGTAAACCACTGAATGTGAAGATAAAGTCCAGTTATCAAACTCTGCTGTTTATCTGGGTTTCATAAAGGCTTAATCCAAAGCTCTTCCCAATTAAATAGTTCGGTGAATTCCTTGACAAGCATTGAACTCATACACTGTTTATTTCACTATGTTTTAATCTTATGCATTTGTTTGTTAACATTGCAAATTTTGAGAAGAAAAGTTTTCAAAGTCCATTGAGTTTGAGTTTCTGCTGGTGAATTCAGATCAGAATATCATTCACAGAAATTTACATTTAAAAAAAAAATTATTTCTGTGTTTGCTGATTTTAGAAGCCAGTTTAAGCATCAAAACACGGTATCTGTATATGTCCATTAGGCCCTGCCAATCTCTGTTCTATCAATCTGCTTTTTATTATGAGATTTAAGTACAGGTCTTAAATATTCAGTTTGAATTAAGAAACTACTTTTTTCCCCCAAATATTTCAGTTGGTTGTGCTAAGTTTAAGCATGCTAACTCCAAATATTTGTGTAAACCTGAAGTCTTTGACCCAGTTTTTCTCGTGAAAGCCACACACTTCAAATACGACAGCCCAAATCTGCTCAATACCTATGGGAAACAAGAACAAGTACTGCCCTCTACTCCACCAGTGCTCCTCTCCTCTCATTTTTCCCAAAAAACAATAAATATTACAGTGAAGAAGAAGGATTGGAATTTCAGAAACAAGTGCTGCACAGCACATATTTTTTCTGTGAAAGACCCAGCAACACTCACAGTGCTTTCTGTGCTCTCAGTAGCTGTCTCACACATTTCCTTGAGAGTGCAGGGCAGTCAGTACACTCTAAAATGCAAACTGTGAGTCTTCCTTCATTAGGTGTGACTTCCTACCTGTGACTGCTATTTTGAAATCCATTACCTTTTTAAATCCACCTGTTGTGCCTTTGAGGTTAAACAATGCCTTTTGAAATGTGAGTCTGCACACTATCCAGTCCAATACAACAGCCTTTGGAAATAAGAAAGGAACAAAAAGATATTTTCTCATTACTAGAGAACTAAATCAAATACTCCTTTTCCAGAATAACACCAAAATATATTATTACATCTAGAAAGTTTTCTAAGTCACATTTTGTATCCTTGTTTAAGAATGAAAATACAGTTAAGTGGGTGCTTTAGTCTTGCTCTAAATAACTTGCTCCTATTTTGAATATTCCTTGATTTTTTTTAATATTGATTCTCCACAAACTTCTATTTAAGAACTTAGAAATATAATCAAAAGTCAGTAACCATGAGCAGAGGGGGACATGATGAGAAAACGAAAATATGGATATTTTAGTCAGCTGATAACCTGGTAGCTGATATTACTTGAAAAGACAATCTTTTGATATTATGAGAAAAAGAAGACAACACTGATAAAATAAAGATAATTTGGAGAGAAAAGAAGTGTTGCTGCATAAGATTAAAAAAAAAGATAGTGAAGGAACAATGCTTCACATGAAAAATAGTCTTTGCATTTTTTAGAAAAATAAATTTATTCTAATATCCTCAACTATTTGACATATTATTTAAATTATTGTTATTATTGGTTTTACTAAATTCCAGTATGCCTTTTTTAATGGAAATAAACTCACAAGAACTTTTTATAAATTTAATTAAATTTTAATTTGAAAGTCACCTTTAACACAATCTTTTCAAGTATTTATAACATACATCAGTCTACTTATATAAGAAAAATATTATCTCCACCTTTGCACTTGCGGTGTATACATAGACATAATAAATTTCAAAATATTTTGAGAAACTGAAAAAGTTCCTATTTTAAAGTAGAACGTTATACCATTTCCTAATATAAAACTTCTGGAGCATGCATACTGACTCTATTGAATCTCTCATAAAACAATCTATATTCATATTTTCATTGGGTTTCAACTATTGAGTATTCAACACTTTGGTAATTGCTTCCAAATGAATTCCCCAAAACACAACACATTTTCTCAGAGAAAGTCTCATATTGAGTCAAGATAACTTTATCCATTGAAATGAACAAGTTAAGAAAAGTATTTAAGAATCACTGTTAAATAATACATGCTCAGATAATAACATAAAATGTTTTCCTCCCATTCTTCTGTTTGGTCCTGATGTGTTATTAGCTAGGATACTTTACATGCACACAGGCATTATAAACAACCATGACTTAAGCATTAAAAATTGTCTAGCAGAATCTAAAGTAAATACATGTTTCTTCTTCTCTATTGTCCCAAGGTGTACCTTCCTTCATCTTTCCTGCCTGCTTCTATCAACTTTAAGATTTTTTTTTTAATGGGGAACCCTGGGGGATTGATGACCTAAAGTATGAAATTGACCAGTTTTTTGAAATGGAAGTGTTTACTAAAAATTATTAGTGAAAAACACAGTGATGTGAAGAACGTACCTTACCACTTCCATGTATCCAAGAGGGAAAAGTGAAATAGCTCCTATAATTTTAAAATTGTTTATGCAAACAAAGATGCCCAGTTAACAGCTTCTGCTGCATAACCTTCATGAAAAAAAGGCAATTTTGCGTCCAGCAACCTTATGTCATATGCACTATATAAATAGGGAAATAGGTGTAAACATATATTCTTTCTGAGTAGGGTTGGAAAATGACAGAGAATGTTTTCATCAGCTGTTAATTTATTAATTTTCTTCACACAGCAATGTGAATGAAGGTGCAGTAGATGTGACCATCTGGGGGACTGGCTTCAAAAGTGCACCTGTAAAAGTTAACGTGGAAGCATCCTGGAGACAGTTAGAGTTCATTGTCTCACCATGCCTCGATTATTTACTTTTTCATGGTATAGTTTTAGTTCAGGATCTTAGAGAGCCTCCATCACTAACTTTTCTTCCACAGTATTTCTTTTTCAGGCAGTAGGGGAGGAAGGAAGGAGGGAGGGAGAGGGAAAGTTCAAATTTCTTAAGGGATAGCTTGTTTCTCCCTTTAACTCTTTCCAAATAATATGGTTCAGTAGATTTTTTAGTTTGTGTGATAAAAACACTTTGTAAATTACTGTTCAGCCAACCTTAGGCTCACTGGAGAAAAAAAACTATCACTTGCCTTTCAGTCAAAAATTCAATTATAGTTATAAAGGTCAAATCTAATCTTGCTCAGTCAGTCATACCAGACCTGTCTTTAGTTAAAGTATTTGCAAACAACACATAAAAATTGAGTGCAGCCTAGACATGCGTACTATTGCTCCCAAAATTTTTCGTCTGGAAAAATGGAAATCTGATTGCTAAAATTGTTAAGCCCTGAATTTCTGGGTATTAGGATGACAAAATATTGTATCTATTCAATAGTATAACACCAGAACCTGTGCTAATCTTGAGAGATTAAGCTGTTTATCTAGATTGAGAACATTTTTTTGACTACTATTTGAGGCAGGCATATCTGAAAAGTGTAACAGACTTTAATAGGCTTTGTTTTTTTTTCTTTACTCTCCCCACCCCACTCCTGCCACCACTTCCCAGTGCCACATTAAATATACTGGAACTCCTTCCTATTCAGTAAAGATTCCGTTTCAAAAATCAAAAAGTGTTTTCATTGGTAATGTCCTGAACAAAAAGCATTTATTGCTAAGTATTATACTCTAAGAAGTGAATGGCATTTTTTTTTCCACAATATGAAGAACTGTGGAAGGAGAACAAAAAGATGAAGTTAAGGCAGTGGTTGAAAATAAGGCAAAACCGTTTATGTGATATCATTTCAAGAATTTTGATGCTATAATTTTGAAGTGGATGATTATTTACCTAAGTCATTTATTCATTAGCTTCTGCATTTCCTCTATTCCCTTGTTTTCTTGGAGAAAAAAGCATTACATCCTTCTTGGCTTTCTTATATTCTCTGGTGCTTTGTTTCCTTGGAAACAATATCCATTAACATTCTCCATTTCCTCTTTTGTTGCCATTTTCTGGATACACTGAGTATCCCCAACACTTCTGCAGTGTAATGTACCAGAGAACTAAGAAAAGGCTAGAAAATAGATGATCAGAACCTCTTTTAATGATACAAGGCTTATTTAAAATAATAATTAAATACTACCATATTTAATGTTTTTGACTAAGGTACAGTCAGGAAAGTATATATGTGGGCACGGGGTGGACAACCCCTGTGCAAAGACCTGTATTTAATGGGTCATTAGACTTCAGATGACATTGCTGTTCCACACTGACATAGATGAAATGGCTTTTCAGTTACTGTTGGCCAAAAATCAAAATTGCATCCTACAATAAGCAATATGCATGTAATTTAAGCTACATCTGTATGAACTATTTGAAAATAATTTCTGCTGGCATAGAATAAGAACTTTGATGATTTCTTTGGCAATTAGTAAATGTCTTTTGGGGGCATTTTATGCCTTTCCTTTCATCAGGCTGACATATAGGGTTAGATTTTAACACCCAAATTGAGATTTTTAACTTTGAATTGCTTAAATATGAGCCGGTAACACACTTAAAATCAGAGGCAAGAACAAGTCACTTGCAGAAGGTGATTCATTTTAACCTTAAATACACACCTAACATGAATCAAGTTGGACCTTCTGGATGCTTTCATTGTTTTCTATTGACTACAAAGGGAACCAGGATAAATTTGATCATATAATTTTGGATATTTAAAGATAAGTGAGATGGAACATATTTGTACCCTCTGAAGTACACTTATACCTAATTTTATTGTATTTTTATGTTCTACTTACATATCACACACCCTTTTCCATGTTTGTTCAGTAAACGGAATGTGTTGAAAATTATCACTTCAGTTCTGAGTCTGCACATGGCACTGAAAGATTCACAGTGCTGCTTTTTCCAAGGTATTCCAGATAAAGCACCTGCTGAAAGCCTACAGTTGCAGCTGGGAACAATAAAGGGTCACACACAGTACCAAGAGGCCTAAACAAAAACTGCAATTATGAAATTTTCTGCTTAGCTGTTGTCAGAAGCAGAGGCATCCATATTTAGTTAATTCAAAATTTTCTGTTTGTCTAGATTTTTGCTTTTGTCTGTACACGTGCTCACTACTTCTCTCCCATCACAATCTAATTTGGATTCCACATTAAGGTGGAGGCACTCAATGTAATGGACAGTTTTGAACACAAATCCTTAGTTGTTATGGGTGCTACGTATCTTATACTTCCATTGTTAAACTTATTTAAGATTGTGGAAAAATGCTGTGGTATCAATGGTACTTTTTGTACTCACTCAAAAGGTGAGAAAACAGGTTCAGTGTTTTCTAGCATGAAAGGGTTCCAGTCCATATCTTTTCTCCCACCAGCTTATCAGTTCAGCAGAGCTACTTACTATTTTTCTTCTGACTGCAGCTATGCCACAATGCCACAGCACAGACAATGTAATTTTTCTGGGTTCAGAAGAATTATTAAATGGTAATTTACAGGCATCATTCTGTATTTTATTTACGGATTTCTTCAATGTGGAAAAAATAAACATTGCTTGTTTTCCCTCATGTAGGATGCCACATGGTAGGAAATGCATTTGACCTGTTCCTTTGGATAATGAGGCTGGTCAGATGGTCATCACCAATCTGTACATAGGACCCTGTAATACATGTTTCAGTGCCATTCAAGTTGATGAGACATCCACTCTCTCTACCTGTGCATTTCTACGCATCACTGATTCAATGAGTTAGTCTGTTCATGGGGTTTTTTTCCCACTCTACACACAATTGATACCAGTTGTGTTTTCCTAGAAGGCCTCTCCATAGTTTTGGTAGGGTTTAGTTCAGTCCTTTAGGTACATACAATCTCCCAGAAGATTTGGTCACAGCTTCATAGACTGATGCAGCATTTGTGCTTCTAGTACTTTACAAAATAACCACAGAGAAGCAGAATAGAAGTACCTCATGTTTAGAGCATCAGTAGTACTGCAGAACGCCACTGAGAGGAAGGGTCTAATGTGAAAGTATGGAGACCATTTATTTGTGGCACAAATATAAGCACAACCCAAAAAGTTGTGAGATAAGTGAGAGAAAATGCTAGACATTAAGAGAAAGAGATTATGTTGTGGTGTGCCCAGATGCCCGCCCTGGTGCCCGAGACTCAGACAAACCAAAGGTCCAGTGGTTTAACTCCGCTAAGGCCCAGGATCCATAAAATGGCTGCCCGCCCCAATATGGCTGCCTTGAGGCAGCTGGGTGGGAAAAGCCGTTAGTTAAGGCGGGAAAGACGTGCCACCCTGCATGTCAGCAATGGCTGCTGCACTCCCCTCCTCCTGGTTACCCCTCTCCTTCTGGTTGCCCCATGTTTGCCCTCCTCGCCCACCTTCCCCCTCATTCGTTGTTCTGTCAGTTTCCCCACCTCTGTACCTCCCCTCAAATGCTCTGTTATTGGTTGTTTTAAGTGTGCTCCACCCCCGTTGCCTCTGTGTAAAACCTACTGCCTGAAGCTGTTCAAGGCTCTTCTCAGCCCTTCTCAGCTCCTTGTTGCTTTCTCCCTACCCTCAATAAACCTGCTTCTGCTCCCCTGAGAGGAGTCCCTCGCTTTTCTTCGGTTTCCTCTGCACCTTTGGCATTGGTGGTCGAGGTGAACCTCACCCAGGATCTCGCCCGACCTTCCACTCTTCCTCAGCCTCTGACCTCCTCCACTGTGGTGAGGCAAAGCTTTGTCCGCCTGAGCTAGCCTATCAGGACAGCACCACAGCAAAGTACCTCATGTTTAGAGCATCAGTAGTACTGCAGAACGCCACTGAGAGGAAGGGTCTAATGTGAAAGTATGGAGACAATTTGTGGCACAAATATAAGAACAACCCAAAAAGTTGTGAGATAAGTGAGAGAAAATGCTAGATGTTAAGAGATTATTAAGAAACAATATTCTGTATTTAATAATCCAAAAGCTTATACAGGCATCATAATTCCACCTTGTTCCCAGATGCCTTTGTTTTTCAGACAGTGGTTGTGCTCTGTGCTTGTAAAGTAATAAACACAGCAGAGGCTTTTACTGATACAAAGAGAAAAATGTAAATGATTTATGGCTGTCTTCTAATAGAAATAGCAGAACTTTACAGTGTTTTGACTCCAAACACTGTAATACAAAGTAAAAAAAAAAGTCTCCACTATTTGGAAGGTATAAAATCACAGGGGCTGGAAATGGAAAATTAAGATGGACATGTGTATTAGATCATTCATTTCTCTTTTATGTCCGTACAATATTATAATGTCTAGGACTTTGTCCAGTTCCAATTAGGTTTTCACCACATCCCTAGGCTGACTATTCTAAAGAGAAATTAAGATGGCTCTTGGTGGTTATATTTCTGGATTTTTGTTGTCATTCTGTTTATTCTATCCCACCTCCCTTTCTAGGTTTATACCTGTTTATTATGGTAGATATCATCTGACAGGAACATCAGTTTTCTATCTGAAGTTTGCTGGTGAGAGCAAGCTTTCTTATCATCCTTACACTTTGCACTGGGCATAGTTTGCATAGGTGGCTCTTTTGCTGCCATAATTACAGCTCCAATTTCAATTTTTCTGACTGTATGCACTTTATTTCTTTGCACAATTTTGCGGCATGCTCATCTGTGTTCAGGATCTGCAGTCATTGCCATATGTAGGACACTTATTTTTGAGATGCCAAGTGCCACAACTCCCACAATTACAACAGAATCCAGAATTGTACCCTGCCCAAAAAAAAACCCTACATATTGTGGGAGGAGATAAGGTCCTCATGGCGCACAAGTCATAAGGGAAGGCAGTCTTGATTGCTCCTCTCTTGGGAAAAGACAAACGTATTTGTGGGATTCTCTTCCCTCAAGGACCTGGGTGTACTTCGTAGTAGTGTGCAAGGATGGATAGATCCTCATCCTTGTTTCTCATTGGGGAGGAATTGTGATGTGAGTTGTATCTTGTAGGAAGTAATACAGCAGAAATGACCGGAGCTGACAAACAGGGATCCAGGTGATTCTAACCATGACCCAAAGCAAGCTGATGTTTGTGTTTGGCACTCAAATGTGCTGCTCTCCTGTCCTGAGCATCCATCTTGACTTATGATGCCCAAGTCATAGCCTGTTTTTATAAATATTAGAAGGAATAGAACAGAAGAATAATAACTATCTGTTAAGGGACAGGAGATAGTAGTTAATGAGAACTCATAAATCTGTATGTTGGGTATAAAGGTGGTTTAAGCATACAATATAATCTGTGATGCTAAGAAGGGGTTTCAGTAAAGAGAATTAGATACAAAATGATGTCTAGAAGATGTAGAAATGTATTAAATGTATTAAATTCTGTCGAACCTGAATATGATGCAAATTGTATGGAATAAGGAATGGAGATTGTATTGGATCTGGCTGACATGGAATCAGTTTTCCCATAGCAACCCTTGTGGTGTTATGGTTTGTACTTGTAGCTAGAAAGGTGCTGATGAGACACCAGAGTTTTGGTTACTGCTGAGCACGGCTTCCACACATCAAGGCTGTCTCCAAATCCCACACTCCCCAAAGACCTGTAGGGTGGGAGTGGGCAAGAGGTTGGGAGAGGACACAGCCAGGACAGCTGACCCAAGCTGATCAAAGAGAAATTCCATACCAAATTATATCATGCCCAGCAATAAAAGCTAAAGGAGAGGATCACTCATCATCAAAGGAGGGTGAACGCATTATTAAGGCATTTCTCTTGTGGTTTTTCTGTTCTAAGAAGCACAAATTTTTGTGCTTATTCTTCAGTTCAAAGCTTCCCTCTTACTGCTGTCATTATCCCATATGGATCCAATCATTATATACAAGATATTAGATGTTCAAAGACTTCTGTTAGTACACAGAAATTCTCTTCTGCTGAAATCATATACAGGTTCTGAAACTCTTTTGGAAAGATTGATTCACTCATAAATTCAGGAGTTCTTGTATTATATTTAGGATAAAGGGGACAGGGATGTCTTTTCCCCTTTGAATGACATTTAAATAAATAACACTCATAGCTTAATGAACAAACAAGAAATAGTTTGACAACCATGCAAATAACTGAGAGCCATTCTCATAGAAGTCAAGAGAGAAACTTTGTGTTGCCTAAATTATTATGGAATTGCAGCTGAATCATATACAAAGTATTTAAATGGCAAGGGAATAACTGAAAAAAAAAGAAAAACAGTCGATAATATCTGAAAGAAATTCAGTTTCTTATCTGAAAGAAGCCAGGAATGATGAGGTAGTCAAGAAAGATGGGTTTTTTTGCTCTTGAGAAAAAAAGGTAAGCAATGAGAACAATCATCAGCTTCTGACTCACCGTAGAGAAGAGAGAACATTTTGTTTCCTACTGTAAAGATAAAACTCACTGCTGTATCTGGTATGTGATATTGGAATTTTCCAGTATCATGAAGCTAAATATCTGCAAACAGGGGGATTGTGACTATCCAGGGAAATACTGAGAACATCTAGGTGGAGTTAGTCACTGGAAGGAGTCACACAGGAATAATGTGGAAGGTGACCTGCTACAGTGACTGGGAAGAAACTGCTGAAGAGAAAATTTGAGGTAAACTCTAAACTGTTGCACTGCCTTATGAATTTTTGGAGACAAAATCCTGTTAAGAAGCATTGCCAAGTCTGTCTCACACATGGCCTGCTTTGAGAGGTTTCTGTTCTTCAAGGTCTGACCTTCCTTAAGGTTTCCATTTCTAAAAACAGCAGGAACAAACCAAGAACAGAAACTTTCTGGTAGGAAAAGGAACAACAGAGAACTAACACATGCATTCAGTTGCTATAGGAGATTGCTCATGTGCCTTAAGTTCTCTGCAATTGGGAATTTCATAGGTATGACTGTACAAGTGAATTTTTGGGGAGGAAATATTCACATTTGGAGCTCCAGTTTACATTTCATCTTTTCATTCATTTTGCTTATCTCCAGAATTCTGACTGTATACAACAATGGAAATCCTGATTTATGATACAAAATTTTGGCCACATTCCCCTGCCCTCATGAAGTATTTAAAGTAGATATTTATTATTATTATTACCATTATTATTATTATTTTGTAATCTCTAAAAGATTCATCTAGTCTAATACGAGATAGAAGAACTTTCTTTATAAATGAGTGGTCAACAACTGGGAGTCTTATTGCTATTTTGGTAGACAAAATATTTATTAGTTAATTTTTCACATCAGTCCCTTCACCTCTGAAAATCTCTGTTACTGTGTGCTTATAAAACAGAGAAAAATATTTAGGGGTTATTCTAAAAATTTTATTTTAACAGCCCTTTCATAGTATATGAAGTAGAAAAACCAGTACTGGGGAAACTCAGTAGATCAAAAGTTGCTGAGCACACAGATTTTAAATTGACTAGAATTAAGCATTAATCACATTCAAAACAAGTTTTAGTGTACCTTTTGGTCTCCCACATGGCACAAAATAAAGTTCAGGAAATGATCTAGATTCCCACAGTAAAATTTTCAGATTAACATCTCCAGCCTTTATACCCTGCTTTAAGGCTGCCAAAGCAATACTTTGGCATTTGAGCAATAACTGTTCTTTGTTTAAAAGACAGAATTATTAAATTACCTTTAGTAATTGAAAAGGAAGAATACATGAGTTATAGGAAGTCTAAGCAAAAGTAAAATCATATGATCACATGCAGTAAAATAAACTTACTTGATAAATACCATATGTGTGAGTTCTGTTGACCTTAACTTTTGTTGAGTTAGCATTAAAACTACAGGACCACAATTCTCTATCTATTTATAACTAGGCAGACTCACAACTGTCTACACTAAGACTGAAAAAATCTTTCTCAACATGTTACGTTTTAGAGCACAGTATCTTTTATCCTATTATCCTATAAATATTTTTCTATCATTGTTTCAAATTAAATTACTGCTTGCATCCTTTGACAGTCAATCAAATAATTTCAGTATTCCTACACTGCAAGTAATTTGCTTGATTTATGGTGCACTGCTGACAGAGCTGACTGAGTACTTCAAAATATTAGCAACGTAAAAATGATAAGGTATACATGCTAATGTCTGCTGAAAAATTAAATTAAGGCAAAATAAAACACTCTTATGCGCCACAGTGTGGGTTTTATATTGGCATGTATTTGGGAAATCTGATTCCATGCAAAACTCCAGATACCCTATATTTTTAAATAGCTTTACATATTAGTTCAGACATGCTGAAAACAACTCACACCCAGAACTGAAAAAATCCTTCTCTATCATTGACAGTACTATCATCTATCATTGAGAGAGGTGCCTGCTATTACAGGCATCTCTGCATTTTGCTTAGCCATTTATATCCTAAAAATAGCTAGAATTTATGCCACAAAACACTCTTGTTCTGATGACTATTTGTGACTTTTTAATTTTCTTCCTTTATGAATTTATTTTTGTGCTGATATTTGGCCCTGGTGTAAAGCGCTATCTCTGGGTTTATGCCTCCGATGTACATAATAGACAAGAATTACTTGCCTTTTCAATTTTTATTTTGCAAAAGTATTGGATCCAATTAATTTATTCACATAAGATAGACTATCAACTCCTCAGAACTTCTTATACTCTAAAACCACACGGGGAAGGTATGGTGCTTGTGAGATCAGTTAATACAGCATAGCTCATCTCTCACTTGATTCCCACTGAGAAATTCCCACATACAGCAAAATACATTTAGCTGCTTCTGGTAAGTTTTTTATTTTCATTCTTGAGAACTTGTGCTTTCAAGACATTTTGCCCTCAATGTGCAACGTTCCAATCATTCACTGGTGGGAGGCCTTCAATTTAATGATGTTAGAAAATTGCAGCAATATATTCTATTCTTTGTGCCAAGGCTATTAATAAAAAAACATCCACTCTATATGCCAGTGCATCCCTAGTTAGCCACCCAGCATCTGATATGTCCATTTTCAGTATTTTCCATGACAATTTTCTCTTTAGTAAGCCCCTCACATTTTCTTTCTCATCTGTCTTCCTTGGGTAACAGCCTTTCTCTAAAAGCAGTAGAATAAATGCTTTTCTGCTATGTAAAAAGATTAATTACATGGTTTGGGTTTTTTTATTCTAAAAAATCAGACATGAGAGAAGATATTAAATTGGTTTGATTTTTGGTAAGCTAACATTGGTTCGAATGTCATTTATTGTTCACACAACTTTTTAAATTATTTGTTTCAGCAGTGTATTCTAAAACTTTATATCTTGCTGAAATCCCTTTCAGTCGCCTGTAGAAGCTTAAATCAACATATACATTAACATGGATGTTAATGGATGCATTAACATGGATGCAACTTGAATTCACCAGTGAAGAGGACCCTCCAGACTTGTTATATTTCCTGAAGAAGTTAGAATTTTTGCTGCTGGAAAAGGGATTTCCTTTTTCTCTCCTTTCAGAGGTCCAGGGTGTAGGATTCTTCCCCCTCTACATCCTTTGGATTTTTTATCTATGTGGTATAAGATATTTCCTGAGTCTCATTCTCCAAATTTATCTTGTCTTTTCCTCATTGGTCAACATCCTTGTATTTATTAATAAAAAATAGAAGTAGGAACTTAATTTTTTGTCTGGAAATTGCTGATTGGTTCTCCTTGAAATTTGTGGGTTGTTTTTCCTTTTGATATCTCTTTTTTGCTGTTGCTTGAACTGAAAACTTTTCTGCAAGGAGGTCTGTAGGCTTTTGAAACAGGAAATCCAGCACAGAAGTTATATAGGAGAAGGAAGAAATAGGAAACAAATATTCTCCAAATATTTTAAATTTCATTAAATGAGGACATAACTGGGTTTATCACGAGAATTTTTTTCTGTGCTTCCACCTTAAATTTGTGACTGAGAGAGCAGGATCAAATCCTTAAAATAAAGAGTAGGCTGCCACATCAGGTAGGTGCTCACTCTTCATGCTAGAAGGGTATGAGATACTGCATGATGCTAAACCATTGATGTTGAACACATATTTGTCTCTTGAGTTTGATCATTTGGGAACTACTTGGTCAACAACTTTGATAAGAAATTTTTTATGTCAGCTACAAATCAATGTTCAGGATTTAAATCAATGTGTTTTCATCTGTTCATGGATAAACTAAGTAGAAGTGTAATCAATATAAGAGGACTTAGGGAAATCCATCTAAGGTCATTCAAGTCAATATCTACAATTCACTAGATGTATAATTCATATGTAAATGTTGAAGGCTTGTAATGACTGTTTTTAGCAAAATTTTGTCTCAAGTTGACTAGTAGAAAACACACTTCTTTCTCATACTGTTGTTTAAAATTGCCCTGAATTTACTAACATATTTTCATGTTCATTAATGAATGACTTTTTGTAGATGAGATTTTGTATTGTTTGCATTGCTTTTGAGTTATATATAGCATAATTTGTTTTAACTTTAAACTCTCGTGTCCCAGAATGCAAGTGGACATATTCCAAAACTAATATTTTCAGGGGGCAAAAAAGTATGAAAAATAAGGATGTAATTAGTATAATATGAGGATGAACTTCTTCGCTGGCCTTAGAGCAAAGAAATCATGTCTTCAAGTAATATTGTTCTTGCACTCATTTCTTTTTATGACCAGAAAAAGTTAACAAGATTATATTTGAAAAGAATTAAGTCCTGAAGTAGAAGGAAAAAAAAGACGTACTACATTTCCTTCTTTTTTCATGAGCTAAAAAAAAGAGGAAGATTGGAGAAAAACATGTTAAAATCTATAATTTTAAACAAAAAAACTTCTCTGGAGAATCTTAGATAACTGGCAGCTTACAAATTTGGTTTACAACAGCTTATCTCCCAGTGTTTCTGCAGACTTTCCCATATGTTCAAATTTCATACCCTATTTTCCCCTACCCTTTAAGTGTAATACTAGTTCAGCATCCCTTCACCTTGTTCTTTTTCTACAAGCTCCCTAGGGGCTTATGTATTTAAATCAGAAATGCATAGAAGAGGGCATTTGGAACATCTAGCCTGGCCAACTGTTTAATGGGAGCAAGTACATCAAGCTCTGAATCTGTAAGAAGATTTTGTATACCTTTTAGAAAAATATCTAATCTTATCCTCAAGTCTTTCAGTAGAGTGAATTACTGTATAAATTAATCTATTAACCATGCTGAGATCTTACTTCAAGGTCTTCCTGAGACACCATTTCTCAGACAATAATCATAAGAAATAATAAGCAGTGGTGCCATGTACTGCAAAGGGGTTTAAAAGACTAGCTTACAGCTTTCAAGTGTTTTTGACCCAATTTGAACCTCAGAGAAAAAATAACTTCAGTATGGTGAAAGTTCTTTACCACCCAGTAATCATTTTTATTGATTTTTCTTCTGCCTTCCAAAGGTTTTACATTGCCTTAGGAAAAAAAAGCTGTTATCTGTATTACGCCATTTTCATAGAGTTTCAATCCTTTTTTTTCCCCCCAAATTCATATGGAGTGTAAGAGAGTTCCCCTAACTTCATTTTCCTAGCTGAATTTCAACCATTTCTTTTCCTGAAGACTGAAGCTGTTTCTGCGCTCCACAACTTCAATAAACACAACCAGTCAACATCAAGCTCTGTGCACGTTCCATTGGGTTTTCACAACTGATATTCAGCTTTTAAAACTATTTTCTCTTCAGCCCATTTCCACTAATTACTGCATCGAGAAGTTTATAAATTCAATTGTTCTGGTTATTATTTTTTCTTTCTCTGATGTAAATTTTTTCTGTGGTTCATAAGTAAGGGATATTTCTACAAGACAAGCATATTGAGCTGGTGTACGGCCCGGGGCAATTCATCTACATTTTTTTGATACTATAAATCCATATTTACAGCAATTGAAGAAAGGTCATCAGAGCTGCTTATGAAGTTTGACTTGCAGTCAGTATTCATCCAAGACACAGCTAGAATTGTTATCTGTCTTCTGCATAACTCACTTCATCAACTTGGCTGGCAGCTAATACTTTCAATGATAAAGAATTTTAAAGAGCAAACTTTTTACCAGGAAAGTTTTTTCTTTCTCTTTTAAATTAATCTTTTTTCTTCTGTTTATGCATTGCCTTATTTACTAGCTGGTTTTCATTCTCCTATCATGCACCTAGTTTTCTTACTTTCCTCAGAGAACAGCTGTATTTTTTAATAATCCAGACATTCTCACCAAAGTGATCATCTGCCAAAAATGGAGCATATCCTGTAAGAATTAGCCCTGCAGTGTGCCTTCAGAAGTGATGTGTAGTACATGTTCCTAATGGTGCAATAGTTCCTGGCTTACTCCTGACAGACTTTTCTACACATTATTTCTACAGGAGATAAAAAATATGGAATAAGGTTTTCTTGAGTGGATTTTTCTTTGAACGACATTACGTTGCTTTATTTTCTCATTAATAGATACATTGCCAACATCATAATGGAAGACATTTCGTGAGTAAAAAGAAGGGAATTGGGACCCTGGATTTACTCAAAAGTGCTGACTTCTAGCAATAACTCATAACTATCCTGCTTTCTTGAGCACAGCTAAAGATGACTTAGAACTCTGCCTACTGCTATACAGGGACCTCAATATGTGGATAGCTTTGAACTAAACTAATTTTTTTTTCAATAGAAGCATTGCTGACTTGCGGTCATGAAATTTTTTTCTCCATATTGTCAGAAAGGCGGTTTTTCATCCTGCAGGAAGCCAAATAATGGAAAAGGGCTGCATTTCTTCATGTGTTCTGGTACCTATGGATACGAATAGAAATTGAGGGGTTTTTAATCTGTTGTAAATGGGTTGTGTTGTTGTACCAGGATAATCAAAGGATACCAGTTGTTTTGAAAAAACAATTGTTTTGAAAAAATGTTCTAATAAACTGAGTATGTTATTTCTAAATAGATAGGGTTTATCTCACAAAACATTAATTTCTGCAGCAATAACAAATATTGAGTTTAACAGCAGTAAAAACCTGCATTACACTAAAATGGAGATATACCACCTGTCTTACGCTTTAAAAAATAATTTAAAAATAATTTATTATTGAGATGAGCTCATTTTTTATTTCCACCCCTTCTGAAAGTATTTGGAACTGCTTTCTTCCTGAAGTACTTAAAAAATGAATTTTTTTGGTTTTGCTAAAAGCTGAAAAAAATGTATAATTTATACACTTTGTGATATGAGGTATGTTTTGTTTTAACATTTTGTCGTCTTTTTTTGCATTATTTATTGTCTGGCAATATCTTGTAAACTCAGGGTTTTTATTAAATATAGGGACAGGATAAGGAAACAGCTTAAATTTCCTTTAATGCAGTTTCACATATTGCCACTTGTCTAGGAACTCAATGCAGTCTGACTCAAATGCCCTCTCACATTTTGTAAATATCATAGATTAAAATTTGATTTGATATGGCAAGATCCATAAAGAAGAATCATCTTTTAATGGCCCCTTCAATTTTGAATTATACTTCAAAGTAGAATTTTAAGGCAGTAAAGAGGAAAAAATATAGGCCCCAACTTAGTATCTAATTGCACAGGACAGAATTAAAAAATTATATTTTGCTATTTTCATAGTATAAAATCATTCTTGATCAAGAACAATACCATATTTTAAAGAATTAATTTTTCAGTAGAAAAAATACAATAAGAATTTTTGTATGATAGCTTGTGGTCTGTCTAGAAAGGACTTATGTGGGTTAAAACATACTGAAACATGCTTTGAATTACCCTATATTTCTTTAAAAATACTTACGATAGCTCTGTTAGGATTTCACTTTCAGTTTTACAGCTGCTCTGAATCTTAACATTGACATGTATTATAAGAGAACTGAATATCTAAAAAGGGAATTCTATGCATAGCAATGTCACTAGCAAGATTTCACAACAGAACTAGACACAGTAATGACTTTTCTGAAATAGAAAAACTGAAAAAAAATCACAATGCAGTTTAAGGTTTCCAGTCTTTTTAACAATACCTGCTTCTGTTGATAGACTTTTTGATCATCAAACAGTAAAAGCAGATAAGTGAGAGGCCTTTCTTATGCAATTTCTCTACTTGAGAGTAAATGGATTTCAGATGGAACCCTAGTCTTTCTGCATAATTAGTGCTCCACAGCCTTCTCTTTCTAGCACCCACTCAATGTTAAAGTATTTTCATACTGAGTAGAAGAATATGCCTGAAAGCCAGATGATGGCTCCTGCTAAACAAACTTGAGAAGGCAGTAATAATCACAAAGAAAGGAAAAATAGGAATGATGTCCTACTTGGGGTTTAATGAATACTACGAGTCAAACAGAAGTAAATAAATTCAGTAATTTTTATCCATGAGACAGTATGAGGATTAAACTGTGTGCTTTCTCATTACTGGGTGGAATTCCTGTTCCACAGAAATCAGAGTCCAACAAAAATTTAAATAGCCATTTCGGAATAGCCAATAAGGAATGACCAGATACAGCAGATTTATCAAGGAATTACTATTTTCCAGTTCCAGGTTCCTCTGCTCGGCAAAAATATCATACACAAATTGAGTTGGAGGGAAGAATATAAATATATTATCAATTTTTCATATATGGAAGCAGAACTCCATTTCAATAAATACCTTCAACAGTTGTTTTTGGCATCTGAACTACTTCACCTGAAAATATTTCACTTCACTATTCCCTGAAACACTTCTCTTTTCTTAGTTTCAATGTATCCAAAAATCTTTTGTTTCCAAAAATTGTTTCACTTGTTGAGTTGTAGATAGAAATTTTATAGATATAAATAGACGTTTATTCACAAGTGAATTTTAAAATTAGAAACATGGTACTACTTCAATACACTTTGGAAGTGAAAGAGAATAAGTGAAGCCTGGGCAGCACAACAATAAAGTAATGTCAGAAGACTTGAATCAACTGAAGAGGCTTTTGGTAGGACGTTCACACTAGTATGTCCCTTGAGAAGGGGAATCTTCCCTCTTCCATGTCAGCAACACATAGCGAATTAGCCTAAAGGCAACTGTCACCAGATGCTTGTCTCAGACAAAAGGACAAATGATCTCAACGAGCTGAGTTTATACAAAGACATTAGGGAACGTCCAAAGGAGGGCCACCACGAGGATGGAAAAAGGGCTTTGAGGGGAAGCTGTATGAGGAGTGGCTGAGGTCACTTGGCTTGTTCAGCCTGAAGAAGAGGAGACTGAGGGGAGACCTCATTGCAGTTACAACTTCCTTGTGAGGGGAAGAGGAGGGGCAGGTACTGATCTCTTGTGACCTGTGACAGGATTAGAGGAAACACACAAAGCTGAGTCATGGGAGGTTTAGGTTGGGTATGAGGAAAAAGGTTTTTCACCCAGAGGGTGATTGAGTACTGGAACAGGCTTCCCAGGGAAGCGGTCATGGCACCAAGCCTGACAGAATTCAAGAAGCATTTAGATAACCCTCTCAAGCACATTGGGGCATCCTGCACAGGGCCAGGAGTTGAAACTAGTGATGCTGATGGGTCTCTTCCAAATCAGCGTATTCTATGATTCTGCGATTTGTCATGTTTTCAAGTGAAATATCAGGATCAGTCATCCTCATTATTCACTGAGAGGATGTGAGCAAAAATAATGCCTCTCAACTTAAGGATATCTACAGAAAAGTCAGTGGGAAAACATCTGGCATATCCATGCAATAGAAGATAATTTTTTTTGCACCAGGCAAGTCCAAACCACCATCCTACCTAGGATCAGTACCCAGTAATGAAAGTGTGCACTGGTTCATTGGCACTTTACCAAGTACTGTTAATCTGACAGTCCTTTCAAACTGTGAATAATAGTAATGACTCCTTGGCGTGGCATCAGGAAATCAGCATTGCAAAGGGACAAATTATATTTGCTTCTGTTTCCTAGTGATCTGCTGAAGGAGCAGATCCTGGATTCCTGAGAGCCTTTCTCACAGCATCAAAAGCAGAAAGCTGAAGAATCTGTTTTCAGTTGCCTGACCTTTGGAGGAAAGAGGTCAGAACAAGTCTGTGTTTAAATTTCCCAGACAGGGGAGGAGTGACAAGATTGGTAAGGGTGTCAGAAGTCTCAGTTCTGCAAATGTGAGGAAGTCATCTGGTTTGCATTTTGGTGACCACTACACAGAACTCCAATTTTTGTTTACTTTTTTTCCCCTGGAAAAATTGTTGCTTTCTGCTGAGAAACTGTGGAGAAATAAATGAAAGCTGAGTAGGAGGAGATGTGTATGTGAGAAGGACTGACACCGTGAGCATTTTCATGGTGGAGGCCTAATAAAAGGGAGATTTGGTGCACAGATGATCTGAAATCATGCCATATTCTGATGCAAGACTTTGAAGGTTACATTTTCTATTCACAAATTAGTGACTTCTTTCTTAATCTGTGATGGGGGCAAAATTTGGTCCTAGCCATGGATGCTGCTGATACACCCTCTAAGCATTTGGCACATTTATACTGAGGAGAGATTTGCTTGAGGCTGTCACAGGAAGGCCCTAGATATGAGTTGAGCATTTGAGGCTGACCTCATAAATGTTGTTTAGAGACTTTTTCTTCCCCTTTTCCCTAACAATGTCAGATGAAGCAAGGTCAAGGAGGTTGTCAAAAGGTTGCAATACACTGAACCTCTTACAATGGTGGCCATTATGTTACCTGCTGTGAACGAGTGGAAAATCATAAATACAGTAAAGGCTGGTCTTGAAAGAACTGGTATTAAGATAGCTTGAGAGCTTCCCTATATAGTGTAGATTTGTGTTTTATTGGAAAAAACTGGTAGCCTAGATGTACTCTATAGCAGAACTCCTCAGGCCTCAATTCCACAATGTTTGCTGGAATTATTTTTTTTGTTTCTCATTCTGAACAGGTGATTTTTGTCTTGACCGAAGTTACTTAGAGCCTGCTCTTGTTCTGCCTCGGGTTATCTGTGATGGCCCTGATTTCATCTTCTGTTAGTTGCTCACACCCCAGTAAGCTGATGCCTACTGCAGTTTCCCAGTCAAAAATATCACCATTACTGTGAAATATTCACTCATTCCAAAATAATGTATTTGCTTCTGAAATTAACTTTTCTCTTTTCCTTTTATATCTGTCTTTCTTTGATGTTGGTGGCCAAAACCTTTCTTGCATCTGTAATTAACATGACTCATTTATAGAACTCTTCCTCGTCTCGCTTCCTTGGAAGCCACATTTGGACAGACTTTAAGCAGATCTCATTTTCTAAGGAGACCCTTTAGCTTTTATTATTTTCTTTGAAATGTTGTAAAAGAGAAGTTTAGTCAAATAGCCTGATGGGCTGGAACAATATTTAATAGTGACCTCTTTCTATGTGTTTTCCTGTAATAAGAATCATTAAACTCCTGGGTGAAGTATGAAAGTTGTCAGTAAACTAATATGTCATTTGTCTATGGGAAATCTCTTGGAGACTTCTTTCAAGCTCAATATTTTTATATTTCCAAGTGCACTGTATTAGGCATCTGAGCAGTAAAGATCTGTTAATTGAAGGTCTCTGAAAACATGGCAATTCATAAGCAGCTCAACTTTTCAGCAGCAAAGATTTATTACCCATTATTTACATTTGTTAACAGAAAGCTGATTCAGATCAGAAAGTTCAAGGACACTTTGAAAACTCCTCCAAAAGTGTGATACTGTGAAAAAAAAAATTAGGTGAGTTTTCAGATGGCACAAATTTATTGAAAGTGAAATTTAAACATTGACATAATAACATGAAACTTGGCAAACTCCACTAAAATTTGCAGAGAAATGTGTAGCTCCTCTGTTTTCACACAATGAAATTCTATGTGATGATTTTTCTGCAAATGTCTCCACAAAAATGTAACTCCAGTTGTAAGTCCTACTTTTGGTTTTAGCTAAAATGCTATATTAGGTGGAGAACAGAAGGAAATACTTTGTTTCGTATCGTGTGCAGCTGCCCTGGTAGCAAGCAGACTTACGCCTGCAAAAAGTAACCTCTGTATATGGTTTATAACAACTTCCTTTGGACTGAAGCATCAGCCTGACCTCTCAAGGGCCAGGCATGTTTATTATCAAGGAGTACTGTGTATCCTGTCCCCAGCAGTGAGCTCAGAGGATGCTGATGACTAGGGCAGAGAAGTAGCTGTGTATATTTAGACCAGGAACTAAGCCGGAGTTACTAAATCCCATATCCTAGCTGATACTCTCAAGGGCAGTGATCGCTTACAGTAGTCTCTAAATTCACGAGTTTACGATTGCTTAACAGCTACTGGAGATCATGCCATGTAAATTCAACTGCCAAAAAAGGCCTCTAGAAACCTGATGTTAGGTACTCATAGTTAAAAATCTCACAGTGAAAACGATTTTGATCCAGGATAAATTCTGGTAAATCTGAATGTTTCCTTACACATAAGATACCTTTTCTTGTTGTTTAATGTACAGTGAAAGGAAAAAATTAGCTGGTTTATTTCCAGATATTAAATAATGCCTTTACTACTTGGACTCTTAATAAAAAATACTGTCTTTTTCATGGCTTTGGAGATAAGCCTTGTGTGTTTTAACTGTAGAAACTGAATAATCAATTGTTAAAATGAGGCTGCTGCTCACATGTGTTGTTTGTTTTGTTTTTTTTCCAGGGGAAGAAAAGTAAATAGTTTCATTTTTCACTTGCAAGGAACAAGAGGGCTTTCAGTGCACTAAGCTGTGCAGCCTTCGTACCCTTCTTTGTAATAAAAACACAATAGCAGGAAGAAAAAAAGTGAAAATTAATGTTAATTATAAAGCTGAGTTCAGAATTTCTACTCAAGTGTATAAATGTTCTGAAAAGGTCAGAGGTAAGGGTAAATATTCTACCTTAGGACACATATTTTCACACTGTTGGTTAGTGTGTGTATGGCAGGAAACAAAGAGGTAGAGATTGGTTATCAGAAACGAAAGATCATTTTAATATTGCTTCTTGAAGTTTTGAATCCATAAGTGTTCCCTGCAAACAGGTTGTATTATCGACTGCTCATTGGCTCAACAAAGCGGTGACAAAATGCCAGCTGCAGGAGCCATCCTGGCTTTCCTGTGGTATATTTCTGTCAATAGAGCTGATGGAAAGATCTCTCTAAAATTAGAGTTGCTGATGGCAGTGTCGGCTCTGGTCATTTCTATACCTATATCTGTGCTGTCCAAGCCTTGCAGAGTTGGTGAACTTAAGCCATGTAAAAACTCAAACTAAAGTCACCACTAACAGGCTTCATCAGCAAGTGCAGCGCCAGCTGTGACCAGGGTTAGCTGTACTCCACACTAGAAGAGATAATATCCAGTTTGTTATCTTCTACATTGATTTGCTAAATCAACAAAATACATATTCTTTCCCAATTGCCTGTACTAATGGAAAAGTATTGTGACTAGTGAGCAATAAATTTTCAACAGTGTTGATTTCGTTTTTTGCTGTCCTCTAACTTTATCATGGGGGTTGGCATCCTCACGTTTTACTGCACTTGAAGCCAAGATCAAATAAAGTTTCAGGTTTATTTCCTAAAGGTCTGGCTGTTTTTCAGATGTCAGGATTTCTGATTGCTGTGAAATGAGGGTGAGGTGAGGCAGTTTTCTGAAGAGCTGGTCAAATCTGATTGTTGAAATTCAAAGCTCTAACAGGCAACTCCAGGTATAAATCACAGAAGAAACATGAGCCAGTAACGCAAAAACTCTATAAAACAACCAGCAAGTTTCAGAAAAAAGAGTTTGTAGAGAGCTTTTGTCTGAATGACCTCTGATGCCCAGCTGTGTTGGGAATAGGCTAGGTGGGATCTGGGTGAGGAGCTGAAAGAGCCGTCACTGGACCTTAAGGTGAGAATACTTAAATAGGCACATAGAGACATAGTATCTACCTTGGGGGAATGCATCTGTTGAAAGCATTACATTTAAACTGTTTGAATCCTCCCTCAGAACACTGAATTCATCATTATGAAGCAGAATAAACCTTCTAAACTGCTCGTCTTCCACTGAAAGTACAAACAAAATTGGTCACTTTTGTACCTTCATTAAGTGCAGTTATTTTGGAAATCAACATCCTCCTGAGATATCAAATGTACAGATGCCACTTACATGACAAAGTAGATAAGTAAAACATTTTTTCTACCACACAATTTAATATGCTCAAGTTTCCCAGTTGAAAGGAGGAATGATGATGGCTTCTGTTTTTTATTTTGCATTCACTAGATATTTGGGGAAGGATTTTTTTCTGGTTTTGCTGACACACAATCCTTGCAAAAGCTGTGTTCTACAAAGTATGACTTGACTAAGAAAAATTTCCAAAAACCCTCAAGCAAAAAAAAAAATTATTCATTTTATTAGTAATCATATTGATTCTTTTCTGATGTTCAACTTAAAATCTAGTTTCCTGTCGATTTCTTTTTGCAACTACTTCTATTAGGTTTTTTTGTCAGCTGCTTTCAAGTATGGTATGTGTTATCTAAGATTAAAACCAGTGAAAGGTAGGAACAAAATTACATTTTCTGTTCTTTCTTCTCACTTTCTTTCAGAGAAAAGCTGACTTAAAAACTAAGTGCAATTTTCACCTTCTGAGTTTTGCCTAAACTGCAGAACTGGTGAGCTATGCAAGTCCAGCCTACCTCCCTGTTCCCTTACGTACCATCTTACTGGAGGCACTATTTTCCTTTCCTTCCGGTTTTGGTGGTTGAATTTGTTCCAGTGAAACTCAAGGCACACTGAAGAAAAATTTGTACCCTGATCTTATCCTGATGTGCAATCAGGATGCAGATAAAATATGTCTACACAAACAAGTTGAGAAGTTCAGCTGAATCACAACTGATTTAGACATTCATAATTCAGTCCGTAAATATGCTTAATACATGGCCTTATGAAACACATGGTGTCCTAGTACCTGAAAAGACTTGAGTTTATGAATATCTATGAGTAATGCAGCATCCTGAGTACAGCAGTACTCTAGCAATGTCCTGAGGCTGTTTGATATTGCAGAGTTGTTCTCAACTGGTTGAGGATTGCTTAGGAAACTCCTCCAGGGGACAAAATTAGAATACTGCAGCCCCACAACTTTAATTAAAGCCAGTGCTGAGAAACAGGGAACCATAAGTGGTTTCCCATCAGTCTACCACCTTTCCTTCACTATGTCTGCTCTACCTCTCTCTATATAAATATTACTATGTTAACAAAAAAAAAAAAAAAGTCAAAAAGACTGACTATTCCTGTATTACTTTTTGCAAGCAACTAAATGTCTTTTTTGTGAGGGCAACTGAGATCAAGCCATGAAAGCTGTTAGTTAAATACAGGGTCTGGACAGAAAAATGCTAGTTTCTAACTTTGTATGTTTTTATATCTCTTGTAAACGTGACATTTGTAAGTGGTACTGACAGAAACTGCATACTAAGTTCGTGATCTTGAAACATAATTCCCTTTTATTGTAAACAGCTCCATGTGCTGACTCTGAAAAGAAAAAGAGGTGAACACTAAATATATCTCTCAATCTGCCCCAAAGCATGTATATAAAAAGCCTAAAAATAGTATACGAAAAACAATGAAGAAATCATGCAATGTGATAAGATACCATGATGTTAATATCCAGATAAATTGCATTATATGGAACAGACATTCCTTTCTAAAAAAAAAGAATGTCTGGGAGACTTAGGCAACTAAATGAGTCTTTTCATTTTTTCTTGATTTGCTGTTTGATTTGGTAAATTTTTGGGATCTCCTTTACCTGCTGTACCTGGTATTAAAAACTAGGCTGGTCAGATTAGTCTATCAGATGTCAAGGAGGCTTATACATGATAGTATTATTGGTTTTTTACCTTGAAACCATACCCTTTGACAATAGAAAACTTTTAGGAGCAAGAAAAGTTTAGACTTCTTCAGCAGTCTTAATGGCTTTTTCATTCATTTTCTTTAAAGTACAGTTTATGTTTGAGACATTTTTGTCTCACGTTTTAGTCATACATTGCAAAGGGAATTAATTTTTTTTCCCAACTGTCTCACCTCTGCTTAGGCTGTTGTGGTTTTTTTCTGTCATGTTAAGCTTATTCATATCAGGAAAGCCTTGCTATATCTAGTGAGAAGGCTGATGATTCCTATTTATCTGTAGAACATATTAGATGATGAAAAGTACCGCAAGATTTCATGATCAGGAGAAAAGGATGAATATTACTTTGGTTCTTCCCTGTGGAAATACTGATATTTAGAAAGCTCTGTGCAATAAATGTAGAAGATAGGAAAATCTCTTAGTAGAACATTAAAGCCTTTAAATTTGAAAAATAAACCTCCTTTTAATTGAATATTCTGTGGCTGGTCACATCAACCCTCTCTGTCTCTTTTACCCTCCTTACTCCCCCTCTTTCTTCTAATAAAAGAATAACTAAATTAAGAGAAAGGACTTTGGCAAAATATGGAAGGGCAGAGGTCCTTCTGGGTATCTTGGGAGAAATCAAGGAAGAAAATCCTGCAGCAGTCCTGGGTTTCTAAAATGGATCAAAACTTGTCTTGATGTAAGCTCTGGTTCAGTCCTTGCCACTACGATGATTGAGTATATGGTCGCTACTGAGAAAGCAACATCATACTGGGTGACAGTAAGGCAGTGATATCTGAGCTGCCACAGTCTTTCCCTATAAATAGCATAATTGACTACTTGTTCTCAGATGACTCCAAATGGTAATTAAAAATCAAAGCTGACTTTTAATGATGAGTTGTGGTTGCCAGATATATCTGATGTGGCCTGTCCTTTTATCTCTTCCTGTCTCTTCTACAGAATTCTTCCTGTTATGTACTTTTTCCCTATTTTTTTACACACTCATTTGCTGGTGAAGTCTCTCATTACTATTTCTTTTTTGTTGGTATTTTGGTTAGGTTGTTATAACACTCGTATTCAATTCACTGTTTATATAAAAGCAAAAATTGTGCATTGCATAATTTACATACTTTTAAAAGAGCAGAAGAAAGAACTAGACAATAATATTACTGCTGATGAAATTGCATGTAGACTGCTAGTGATAAACATTGCTGTGACAGCACTCACTGTTAAGCTAAAAGCCCCCAAATTGTTTTGCTAATGGTCTTGCTATCCACAAGGGATCTCATATGCCAGGCAGTAATAGTTTCCCCTGTTGCTCTTTTTAATGATGGCCTCTTATATGAATATGCCCCCTAATCAGAAAAGCTTTTAGATAGATTAGATTGGATACTGATTACAACTGGAGAGGCTGCTAAAAGTTCCATGGAAGTTCTTATTTATGCTTGTAGTACTGTAACTGGGCATAGACCTGCTGTGTCTGTAGGGCTCTGGGTTCCAGGGATCCAGCCTCTGCTGCATCAGCAGTTTTCAGTTTTAAAAAACTGCTAGCAGAAGTAGAAACAAACTCAGCGTGGATTAACCACCTGAGAATTTATCCAGATTCTTGAGTGTATTTCACCACCAGTACTGATTTCCATACTGTGTCTCACAATGCCAAATTTTTTTGCTTCAAACCCAACTCATACATACCATAAATGTCTTGAGGTGGATTTTCTTCATATAAAAAGGCTAAGAGTTGTTTCTAAGGTCTCTTATTTTTCTTTGAGTACAATTGTCCTTGCTTCAGGAAGGATCATGTTACAACTTTGCTATGGGGTAGGTTCCCCTAAATTACTTGGAATGTTGATGACCATCTGTAGGGAAGACATATGAACTCCAGAAAATTTTAAATATTATTTTAAAAATGACACAGTGTTGATGTTTTCTGTGATGAAAGATGCAGTCTTTATGCAGGAATGCCTAATCTCTTCAGTCAATTAAAATTCAGAAGTCCACATATTTAATAATGTAAACTATGCTCATCTCAAAATGCTGCTTTCTTCAGAGCTCAAACAGCTTATTCTGACTGCAGGGACATGCTTTTCTTTTAAAAAAAACCCATTATCTTAAAGAAACATTGATTTTGGAATCAAGATTAAAAAATACTTAAATACCAGTGAAGTTGCTAAAGGAAAACTGCAAAATCTGTCTTTCAAATCGGTGGTGAACTGAAAATCTGCTTGTAGCCAAATCCATTGCTGTTACACATGCTCACAGAGATCATCTAAGCACTTGAAGGAAGAGACAGTTCTGTGAGGAAAAAAGGGTTCTTTCATAAAAAATAGGCAGCAGAAAGGTTCTTTGACTTTCTGGGAATCAGATAGTTCTGAAAGATTGTGAAGAAGAAGGAATGGAGAGGAAATGTCAAGATTCTTCCTATCTTCTGAATAATGGAAAACAGTAATAAGATTATTCTAGAAATCAACTGCTGGATAAAAAGAAATACTAGTATTTTTTGACCACTTTCAACAAGAAGAAGCAGCTGTGAAGTCTGGAAAGTCTCCCCAGCCTGATCAGGACAGTGTTTACTTATCTGCAAGGACAGAGTGTGGAAAGAAGGTAAAATATAAAAATTCCTGAGCATCAAGATATCAAGAAGAAAATTAATTGAAGCACTGTAGGAAATTAAAAAAAGAAATCCTGGACTGTCTATACTAGCATAAAGAAACTTGGCAACAATAAAGAATATTACATTATTAGTCAACTCTTGAGTAATTTTTATTAACATGATACCGTTGCCATTTTCTTGAAAGATTAGAGACATGAAATCACTTGTTCCAAAGTATTGAAGGAGGATGGTGGCACAATGTGTTAAAAAAGGCACCTTCTGGCTATATCTATACTAATAAATCCAAACACTGGGAAACTTTATTGCGTGTTGGGACTTCATTGTCCATGCTGCTAAAAGCTAAGGAAAGTCCCTGGCATGGTTTTGGCCTTCATCAACCAGTACTTTTCCAAACAATTCTCTGGCACATTATGAGTGTTGACATTGGACAGAGAGCATTCCAGATAGGCAGTTTGTAATTGGTTACCCTGTTTGGAGGTTGAAACAAATGAATAACAAGAATATGGGGCCCTAGGAATACCGTGGGGGACAGGAAACAAACAGACTTCATTTGTTGCTTTTTTTCAAACTAAGTAATATGTGGCAAAGATCTCATTCTCTCACTGTTAAAATGCAAAAAGAATATAAATTACTTTCATATCATAAGATTATATCTGAGAATAACTTTTATTAGACTCATATTGATACACAAGAGAAAATTATCAAAGAACTTGTGCTTATCTAGGAATGCCTTTTTTTGCAAAAAGAGATCATTTTTATAACTCACAAGACATACATTGCCACAAGCTTCTCCCAAGTTATCAGAGAGGATAGCTTTAAAAAACTGTAAATAATTACATAATAAATCAGCTGGGGAAGAATAAATTGAAAAAATGTGAATGATAACTGAGAAAACTTAATGAATGTTTTACTACATGTGCCAATACAATAATCACACAGTCAAGAATTGATACGGCAATGACGAACCAAAAAAAACCCTAAGTTGACCAGGTTTTTTAATTTCTGAAGGACAATGATGAAAACAAAAGAAGCCGATGTGAGTGACTAAACCAAAACTGAATATAAGCTGTAGAAAACTGAGAGGGGAAGCAAATGGACAGAAGACACATGTCCATCGAAGTTTAAGGACAACATGAAAGGAGTTTTTAACTGTTCCAGTCCAGCTCAGTGGAGTGGGTGTGGCCAAGAGCCTAATGTTATTCAATATCAGCTTACATCATTGCCAGGGGGCAGGGGAAAGGGACTCTGTCCCTTCTGCAAAGAAAGGATGTTCCTTTTCCTGTCAGAGGAAAACGTGGTGGGCAAAGGGCCTGTGCATCATTGTTTTTCGTTGTCCCGGGATTGTTGAGCATTTTGCATGTAAATCACTCTCTTTGTACACTTTTGTTGTTAATACTGGTGCTGTTATTGTTTGCTTTATCATCATATTTCTGTGTCCAGCAAATTGTTCTGATCTCAACCCATGATCTCTCTCTTTTTTGTTCCCCACTGGAGCAGGGCAAAAGGAGTGTTTTGTGGTTTTCTTTCTAGTGGAAGTACTAAATTGGGGAATACTGTTCCTAAACCATGACACAGCACATGGAAAAAAGAAGCCACTAACTGGTGCCAGGCCATTTGTCAGTAGAAAAAGTATGGAATTATTAGAAATATAAAAACAACAGAATCAGAAATGCTGAGTGAATATATAATAAATGTATCAATAGGGGAAAATGCCAGATATAGTGTTTTTGGCAAATGACCTTTATCATGACCTTTCTACACCAATAAAACTCTTATAAACTCCTATAAGAGCTGAATATATTTAAAATGATTGGGAACTGGCAGTCTGGATCTAAGAGTTTTGGAAGAGCTGTCAGACGTTAAAGAATCTCAGAATCACAGAGTCACAGGATCTTCAAGGAAAAGAAGATTGAAGGTTGGAAGAAACCTTCAAGATCATATGTCCAACCACCAACCCAGCAGCAGAATAATCATCTCTAAACTATACCCCCAAATGCCACATCCAGGCACCTCTTAAACGCGCCAAGAGACGGTGACTCCACCACCTCCCTGGGCAACATATTCCAATGCCTGACCACTCTTTCAGTGAAAAAGTTTTAATAAATATCCTGTCATAACATCTTAAACTCTGTCAAAGTAGAAAAATGAAATTGTTGCTGTTAAAATATGTAGTTATTGAGCAGCGTGGCATTGTGCAGACCGCAGATCACTAATACAAATTGATTGGGCCACTTAATAAGTTTGGGATGAGATGCGTTTAAAAAGACCAAGTACAAATAATTGATTTTGGAACAAGAGAAACCACATTTGGAGAATACAAATGCTGAGAAGATGCTGACTCTTTTTTTTTTTAGGTTAGTGGTTTGAAGCAAGGTTCAGAGTGATGGAGGTGGTAGGTGTGGCAGTCTTCTCATTAATGTTAATAAGGCTAATTAACCATTTAGGATGTAGATAGCAATATAAGGTAGTAGCAATGAGATTATATGAATAATGCTTGGCACTGGTGTGACGCTTCCTTAAATTCTGTTTCCAGTCCTCATGTCTATATTTCAAGGATATGTTTACCCTACTGAGAGTCCAATCAAATGCTAGAAAGAATTAAATAAAAGCCTTATATTAAGAAAGCTGAAGAGCTCACCTTGAGTAATTATCAGGTAAAAATTGCAGTAATTCAATCACAATCTAAATGTACCAGCAATAGGATCCAAAATTGATTATATGGTGCCTCAATCCATTAAAAAAAGGTTTAATGACTGAAAGTAGAAGCTACACTAATTCAGTTGAGAGCTGTGGCTTCTATGACAGCAAGTTTAGCTAGCATCTGACACCTCACTAAGTCAGTGGCAGCTATTTTACACCTGGAAACTTTGAAAGAGAGTTTGGATAGAGAGTTTCTTTCTGTAACAACTTCTGCAATTTTACCACTGCTGCAGACAGCTTATCTTCTGCAGGGTGTCAAATTAGCATGACATGAAGAGAGGAGCTGTAACCTTCTGCACAGTAGCTCTCAGTAGATTGCTAAGATTTAAAAGACGTGAGGAAAAACATCTCTTGCATCTTTGACCTTTATCTTACTCTCATCCTATTTCTAAGCATTCACTATTGCCTGTTGTCACAAACAGGACACAGCTAGACTGGTTATCGGTCCAACCCAGTATAGTTCTTACATTCTTACTATAGTGGCAATTCTTCCTTGAATTCCTATGAATGCCAATAGAGATTATATTCCATTACACATAATTGTTGTCTTTCACAGGCTTGAGTAGAAAAAAATAGTGCCAGCTACTCAGGAAATAGTATAGCTCTTTTAATAGCTGGATCTGTAATTATATACTGATGCCAGATTACCACAGGAACAACTAATGGAAGCAACTATGTAATGCCACACAAACTACACACCTATATTTTAACTGAAGTGTGTTAATCTCGTTAACTATTTGGAATTCTGTTCAACTGAGTTAAATACAGCACGTATGTGTTTCAACTGAGTTAAATACAGCACCTATGTGTTTCAATTGATGCAGATTTCATCAAGGCTTTAATCATTTACTCCTTTCTAGGTTTCTCACCTGATCTTTAAGAGTGTGAGCTATTGGAGTCTTATGCCCAATATATTATATATGAGTGTTACAAAGCTTGATAAATATGAAGCTGCCTCTTACGAAAATGGCATTTTTCCAGTGGCGGAGATTACTTTAGAAGACATTTTGAGCTTTTCAGTAAATTAGTTGCAAATCATTTTGATGTTTAGAGTGCTGGGTGCAGGGATAGTGACAGGTTCTGACAAGGCAGAAAGTGCTGTGGCATTATCAGTAAGCCATGGAAATGATCCTGAAAAGGAATGCTACATTACTTAAATGCAAAAAGTGCTGTTGAGACTTTCACAATCTGTTCACAGAGGGCTTATAAACAGAGAGGTGAAATCAGCTGAAAAAAGCTATTCAGTAAGAAGTATACACACACGCCTCCTGCCTGAAAGTGTATTCAGGTGTTCCGTCAGCCAAGTAACAGACAGATTTTTAAAAGAAAACAGAGAAGCAGTGTTTCTGAACTAACTGTAGAAAATTCCCAGAGAAGAGCTGTGATTAATTTGAGCATGGTTTTGAGTTAGAATGGAGTACCAGGAGGGGATCTAAATGAGGGTGGGCCACCTGATGGTCTTTTCTCAGCATCCATGCATCCAGAGGATAGGACTGCAATCTTACGCTCACCCCCTGGACCAGTGGATACCTGCCCAACTTGTATTTCATGTGCATGCAGCAGTAATCTTTTATATATCCAGTCAATCTCTATAAGTGAAGTGAAGTTTCCCCTGGGCACCGCATCTTTTTAAAAACCATGCCAACACAGTTACACACCGATTCACCCCATGTTCTCATGATAAATGCCTACTGCCATTCTGGTGACCATTCTGACAATAGTCAGTAAAAAGTTTCTAACCTTCCCAAGTAGCATCTGGAGAAAAAAATATTTACTAAATTTGATGAAAACAAATCATAGAGTTATAGACTCATAGACTCACAGAATCATAGGATCATAGAATCATAGACTCATAGAATGGCTTGTGTTGGAAGGAACTTTAAAGACCATCTAGCTCCAACCCCTCTGCCAAGGGCAGTGACACTTGCCACTAGGAAAGCTTGCTCAAAGCCTCATCTAACCCGGCCTTCAGCACTTCCAGAGATGAGGCATCCACAACTTCTCTGGGCAACCTGTTCCAGTGTCTCACCACCCTCACAGTAAAGATTTTTTTTCCTAATATCTAATGTAAACCTTTTATCTTTCAGTTTAAACACATTCTCCCTTTTTCTGTCACTACATGATGTTGTGAAAGATATCTCCATCTTTCCTGTAGGATTCCTTCATGTACTGGAGGGCTGAAGAAACTAGACTCTATGCTATGAAAGTACCAGATGTATACATTTTATTCACTGGCGTAGGTGGCCAATTTATTAATTTTATGATATTGACCAATGAAAAACACTTGGTAAAATCTAGATTGGAGTTTTTCACTGTGTTCACTTTCTGTGAGAATAAAGATGACAACTACTGGCAAGCCGTAAACACATTTAAAAACAGTGAAACAATTCATTAACCTCAAAATGCAGCAAGAGTCAGTACATAATACACGTGCATGCCATATCACACTAACAAAAAAACCCCAACAAACGATAACCTACTTATGAAGTACTTGCATTTCCCAAGGAAGAGGTCACTGCATGACTAATCAATTAGATTTTTTTAATTATAAAGAGAACAACAAAAACTCCCAAGATATTGCAAAAACTGTCATGAAATTAAGCTAGACTTTGGTTCTGACAGCAGCTTGGTGTGCAAATAGATGATAGTGCTTTGTGCAGCCCCCAGGGTGAGAAAGTATGGTTACTGTATTGAGATCCTGTGATTGCCTGTGCCCTCTCAGCTGCCCCATGTCTGCAGCTGACCCATGCCCTGTCAGGACCATGCCTGTACCAGAGGCTGGCTCCTTAGCATTTCTTACTCGTCCATAAAATGCACATTTGCACCTGTCACCGGAGCTTCTTCCTCATCGATGGACCAGCTGATAACAGCATCCTTGCTATCCAAGCTTGCTGGCCTAGGAAGAAAGCAAAAGTCAAGACAAATTTTGGGTGGCAGAGCCTAAAAAGGATGCCTTCTGACTGATGCATACCAAACTGATGTTTCTCAGGAAATGAAGGTAACACAGCACTACTCAGTTCATTTCGGAATATCTTATCTCAGCAGATAAAGTCTCTTCCAACACAAATCTTTCTATGATTTTATGAAAACAAAGGGAAAAAAAGATTTAAAATAAATTAATTCACCAGTAGGGTATACCCATGGAGTGGGTCTGGTTTTAGCCATTATATAGGGTTTTTCCATTGGTCACCTCCTTCAGTTATCAAAGTTGAGGGCTTACCTCAAGCATAAGTGTGCACTCTGACTCTTCTTCTAATAAGTAATTCTTTGGGTACTGCCCTCTAATTGACTGCAACTTCATTCAGTAACTATTGTGCCAAAATTCACTCTTAGACACACTTTTTTATCTATCACCATCATCTTTCTACAAACTCATATTGTTTTTCATTTTGAACCTCAATAAAATACAAATAAGTCATAAGATGTACTTATAGGGAAAGAAAATAGGATAAGTATGTAGGTATGCACTTTTATTACCTCTGCTATCTCTTTTGTCCACAAGGCTATCTGTTTGGCACATCTAATAATGCAAATGTGCTTGAACACTCTTCAGCTTTGCGTTGTAGCTTTCATATTTCCTCAGTAAATTTAAATTAACTTATTTTTTTACCATGGTTGTGTTCTTGATTATTGGAGCCCACACTTAAATTTATTACAAAATTAAGTTATATATCAGAAGAATTGTACAAATCTTTTATTAATTTCTGTAGCCCTCATTTTTGTCTTTTCAATTCAAAACAGGACATTAATGCAGCCAGAATGGAATATGGGAATGGTAAATTTATACTGCTTTGTGGATACTGAAAGGCTGCTGGGCAGAGGAATTTTCCATCTCCTTCATTAATCATGTGGGAAATTTTGCTTTGCTATGCAAGCTATGTAAACGGTAAGATAGGTCTTTGTAAATAATCTCACACCTGCTGTTTTTTCACTTATGTTTGGTATTGTAGAATAGAATAAACATTCATTCTCTCGCTGGACTCGCTTGCTGCTGCATCTCTGAATTCCCTCTAAGCCAGCTACACTGCTTAACAGCAGTTTTTCTAATATTGTATCTCTTAGAAGGCCCCTTCAAAATTCTGACTGTCCAAACCACATAAGAATCTGATTTTATGACTGTGGTTGACTCAAACATGTGAAATTCTTAATACAGGTTTAGAGGCATAGAGAAAGGAATATGAAAAAGGAAATAGATCTACAGAGCTAATTACATACTGATAACCCAAAGGCTGTATTTTTTGATAGGCTACTGTCAAAGAAATAGTAAGAGTACTATTTCTGCAGACACTGACTTACTACAGAAGAAAACAGGCTATTTCAGTTGGAAGGGACTTACAATGATCATCTAGTCCAGCAATAGACACATACTTGCAGCACAAAACAGGGACTATTTAAGGGATACTGATTGTGTTTTCCATAAAGCCTGTAGCTGTGCACTGCTTTCCCCAAGACTGAAGCTGCCTGCAGAGGTTCCTGCCCATACCTCAATTCTCATTGAGGAGGCTGTGCACTTACACCTCTGTTTTTTAGCTGGCTGCCTTCAGGATGGACTGTAAATCAGACCAGTGAAATATCCTGAACTAAACAAGTAGCTTGGAAGTGGCTTTCCAAGTCATATTCCTCATCTGGCTTATGGCAGAACTGAAAAAAGACAGCACCATCAGTGCAACTGAAACCAGTGAATTACAGCAGAGGGGCTGGACACGAGCGACAGGGCAAGAAAAAGAAACTGTCTTTGTACAGCTCTTATTCCTGGTGGAAATATATCATGGAATGGTTACCCTGCTCCAGGGAGAGGGATGTGGCAGGAAACAAACAGCCCAGCAGCGCAGACTCACTGTGCTATACCCACACTCAAGACAGGAATTCTTGCTTCCCAGCAATGCAATACTATTTCCTTCCTGTACACACTCATTTAACCATCCTTAAAAGGTAGAGCAGGTGAGGTTTTTACAATGCTTTTTTTGACTTTTCTTTTCTGAATCTATAGTAGAATTAATTGAGATGCTGGTTTAATTTGTTGAGAAAAAGAATATTTGTTCCATCTTTTGAAAAGCAGCACTGAAGCTTTCATTCATCTGCTTTTCATCCAGTGTTCTTTTCTGGCCTCCTTTCTGTTTCCTGCCACACAATGCAGTATTATTATGAAAGCATTTAAAGTAATGACAACTATATTAAGAACACATCACTTCGGAAAAAATTAACTCTTTTTTGTGTGTAGGGAAAAAAGGAACAGAAATTTGCTTGACTTCTGAAGGCCACACACATACACACTGGGCAAATGTTGCGTGATCTCTGAAAATTATCTAATTGAGCCACAGCTGGAGACAGTCACACATAGCTGTAGCACTCAGAGTGCCTATGACGCCATTTCTTGTTCTCCACTCCCACAGGGATTTTTAGCTAGATTGCTAAAACAGGAATCTTACAAGATATTGAACACTGGCAAAAGATATGTACTTAGATATCAAAGTTAATATGCTAGTCCATCAAGTCTTCCTATGCATACTCCACAGAGGAGCAGAGAAATGCTTCTTCAGATTCGGATAAATTAGGATCTTGCAGTGTATGATTCAAATCTCACTTTGGCAAAGCCCTTTTTTTCCTTTCCAGTGGAGACTCAAGGGAAATTGAACAACTAATGTAGAAACAGTCATTACCTTGCTAAAGATAGACCTTGTTCAAGGAGTGTACGTGGGCATGCACGTAGGCACAATTTTAAGTACATGGGTAGCCACCGAAGCATTTTTAAATGCATTAAAGCATGTCTGAACATCTTGTTAGGTTGTGTCCAGTGAACCAAACTCAAGCACTAAGAATTTAGCAAGTTATTTTATCTGGGCACCCAACTGACTTTGGGGAGTGCACCAGTAACCTGGGCTTCTGCTTCTCTGTGTTCAGCTTGAAAACATGGTTCTAATGTCTGATCTCAGGCCAAGAGAATCTGATGGAAGTTTATACTTTGAAGTTGAATTCTTATGGAGCAACTCTTATATTTCTTGCCCAGCTATGGGCCAATAAAATGGCCAAGGAATGTAGGACAGCTTTCAAAAACATTATACAGAAAATAAAAAATAATATGAATGAGAACTACAGAGAGAAAAAAATCTAAAAATTTGGGAAAATGGCTTTCAGGTTTAAATATTGTGCCATATATTTGGCTCTGTGAAGTCTATAAATATTTACTACTGTATTAAAAATAGTTAGACTTTAGTATAAATACAACTGGTGTTGAATTGAAACTAGGACTAATCAGATCACATATTTAATGTAATTAACAAAAGACGATATGAGCTACTGTCCCTGTGTCAAAAAATTATACCTCTCTGCCATGAAATGACTCATTCTGAATTTTTAAGAGATAAACAAGTCAAGAGAAAAATTGAAAAATGCTTTTTTGAAAAGGAAGAAGTGTCATAACTTTCTTGTTATTAATCTTTCATATCCTTAAACTATTTGTTACATGCTGTAGCACACATAAATATAACTCAAGGCATACAACATTTTCTTGTATAATGCAATATAATGAGTCTTTAAAGTAAGAATCAATCTGTTTGAATACAAGGTAGCAGATGTGTATTCACTAAGATGAAAGAAAGACTTCTCTCACCAGTGCATAGAAAATTTATGCTTGTAATTCCTCCTAGAGGATGGAGAAGAAATATTCATGACCAGAGGGCACAATGCAGTATGATCTAATGAATCAATCTAATTCTGAAACCCAAGAATTTCTGTGCTCATCCAGGTATTGCTGTCAATATTTTGAGACCTTTTTTTCCCTAATTCTCTCCCTCAGTCTTCCCAGTTGTAAATCCTGCACACTCCAATGCTTTTAAATTTCAGTATATAAAATGTATAAGATTAGGAGCTAAAATAGTGTGTTATTTTCTAATCATCTAGGATTCAAACTGCCAAAGAAGGAATGTGGAATGTACATGGGGTGTGCTCAGTGCATGCAGACATCCTCATATACCTAACCTAATTTATATTTTGAGAGATTATTATGGTGGATGGTTTCACCCACTTCTTAGTAATTGCAAAATACATAAGTGAATATATAATAAAAATAATAATGAATAATATGAAAAATAAGCATGTCACAAATGGCTCCTTCCCTTGTGCATCCATCCATTAAATGCAAGGTAATGATGTAGCATATTTGTCTGAATTTCCTATGCTTTAGTGACTTTCTATGAAATTTGAGTGTTTAGATCATACATGTTAAATGGGGGCTGAATCTCCTTTCAGGGAGCATTAACTCTATCTGATAGACTTTCCAGCCTCTAGGACACGCAGGTGCTCTAGGCTGAGGTTTCTTCCCTTTAGAAGCTCTTCCCCTTCACATGGAAAGAGTCACCTTCCACTGGGAGCTTTGCATTTGACTTCAGTGAGGTTAGGATTTTGACTTAGTATGTAATTCTAATTCACTACTGAAAATAAGACTTTGGATGGAAATTCACTTATGTGGTTTTAATATATGGATGTGTAGCATTTTGTGAAGAAATGCTCTTTTTACTCATCTTTCAGCAGAGAAACAAAACACAAGCAGAATCTGATCTGAATTATCTCTTGCACTTAACCTGAAGGAAACACTGACATTTTACAAACATTTATATCTTCAAAATATAAAAAAGTCACAGTTAATGCCAGATCAATATCCTTGCTTTAGATCTTTTGACAAATAATTGTCCCCCCCTGCCCCCACATCCCACCAACACTTTGCTTCAACTTCCCCCACCTCTTCTGCCACATTTTAGAATTTGAAATTAAAAGCATAAATTATATGTTGTAGCTTGGAGCTAAAAAATGATTCTGTCTCTGAATGTTCTTTTAGAACCACAGCCAGCCAAAACTAATTCAGCACAGTCTCACTGAAGTGCTTGGAGCAGTCTGTCTAAACAGCACAGGCCTTCTTAATTTACCCAACGCTCACAGTGCCTCCGATTAGGATGAAAGAGACTGTGCCATTGAAGAAAAAAGTAACTTGACTCTTTCAAGCAGCAGCTGAGAGAGTATGAAAACTTGCACAGATCAGGCTTTTAGACTCAGGTCAGCTCCATACCTTTAACCTTCCTGAGGGCCTAACAAAATATTTGGAGGAACAGGAAATCTTCCCTGTTTGTATAGCTGCTGGACATCAGATGCTGCATCTGCCCTTGTGCAGACCTGGCTTTTATTAGATATCAGTCACAAACCAGATCGTTTTAGCTGACTAGCTCCTTGCAGTTCATTTTGGGTCATCTCCCAATCCTGGAGGATTTCTGAGCTCTCCCACGCTCTGCTTGGGCTATCATTAACTCTTCAACAGCAGACAGTGGCAGGGAACTCGCAGGAAAGCACAGGAAAGCCTCCTGCATGCAGCCACATAAGGCTCTGCACCAGAGCAATCCTTTGTGGAAGGAGACAGTTCTTTTGCTCACATGTGCGATTCCCTTTTCACACTTGTAATGAAAATCTATGCATGTAGAATTTCAACTTGAGATCTAAGGTGCTGGGATATGGTACTAAGGCACAGACAGGAGGTGCTGGAATGCTAATTGCTTGAGCTTGTCAGTTATAGCTACAGCCATAAGGGTGCATTGGATGAGTCAAGAAAAAGAGACTATGCAAATATAGAACTAGGGCTTCTAGTACAAGTTGCCTGCACCAACAGGAAAAAGTAAGGCTGCATTTTCTAACCTTGGAATTCTTGACTTTTGCAACTTCAATAATATTCTTTTGTTTAGAATACAAAAAAAAATACTATGTCATATTTTCTGCAAACTATGTAAACAAATTTGTCAGGACAATCACTTTATATTCGTAATCTACGTGATTAATGTTTTTTCGGCCCACCAGTATATAAAAATCAAAATAAAAGTATTTTGTTCTTAAAATATACCTGTTCTGCAGCAAAAAAACAATCATTTGAGGTGGTCTAAGTTACTAAGTGTGTGAAACAAAAGTGTTGGAGTGAGAAATCCTCTGCACCCAGGCCCAGAGAAAAGCCAAAGTACAGGGGTTGAATTGAAACCTTTGGATAAGCTGAGATACATGAAGTTACACCAAAGTGAAACAGAAATACAGATTTTTATCTTTTAGTAGAAATATATGCTAAATGCTTTAAAGATTGAAAAGCTGCAGTAAAGAAATCTTAAAGCACAGTTCCTACTGCAGCAGTGTTACCTTTTCACAGAATTTCTTTACTTTAGACAAAACATAGATGGAACTATACTGCTCACATTTTTTAGATAGCGTGTTCACATAAACAATAACAACTGATAGAAACCATATATACAAATCTGTGTAATATCTATGTAATACTTGTGTAAGATTTATGACTATTAGAATTAGACCAGGATAGGTTAAAAAAGAAAAACTAGAATCGTGTGTTAATTTTACTGGTCAATTAACAAATATAATCCACACTTCTGTAAGTTTAGAGAAGAAGAAGAAATTGTTTTTTACTTGCTATTTGCCTGCTGCTGCTGCTGTTACTGCTTGACCTTATCATGAATCCCCTTTGAACTCTACCTTCAGAGAACTATGGGACTATGAAATAAAAGACTTTAGCAGGACAGCAGCCTCCTCTGCTCTTTCACCCTCATCCGAAAAGGGAGGGTATCCCATCAAAAGCTCAACACAAAAGAAATTGGAAAGAAATATGACTTATTTTTATCTTCAAAAGAGTTTGGTTTAAGTGTGACATAAAAGCTTCATTGGTATTTACTTAATCTGATTTTTCCCTGCTACTAAATCTAATTTTATAACGTTGTTGTTTTGAAGTATAGATCTGAGATTTGAAACCTCAAAATAATAGTGAAAATACATTAAATTTTGATGGTTAACCATATTCTTCTTGAATAATATGGCTTTTAAGATTGCTGGTGGATTAGAGATAAGTAGTTGAAATACTAGAGTCCCTGTTCTGTTTCCAGGTTTTTCACAGGATTGTTTATTTTTGTTATTCCATTTACTTTAATATACCTAAACAGTTGAACCAAATTTGACCTATTAGGGAAGCTGCAAAAATAATTATTTCATGATGATAATAATACATAAAAATAATGAGGGGAAATTATTTTGTATTTTATCCATGTGCCAGAGAGAAATTCCATCAACAGAAATCTCTGTGCTTTTTGAGATGCTTCTGTTTCCTCTCTCATATGTTCCCATGGAAGCATTAGTCTGGAATGAAAATGGAGAAGAGGAAGGATGTAATTTAAATCTTCACAAGAGAGTCAATTTAAAATACAAAAAGTTCACAAATCAATAGTATTAAAACAGTTATTGAATTTAAATATTAATAAGATGGGAGGAATTTATGGACTGGAACCAGAGCTACTTAAAATTGAGCACATTATATAGCTAAACCATTAGTTGAAATAGGAAATCTAATTTTCTTACAACTAATGTACCTAAAAATTGGAAATACAGTGTTGTGACTGTGATTCATAAAAGTGGGAAGTAACTTCTCTCTTCCATTACACTTAACTCAGTGAGTGCCACGTACACTTCATATCTTCTTTTTGACACTGTGATAAAGGTCAATATTAGGCACAAAATAACCTCCAAATAATCTACTATCTATGAATTGCCTATCATAAATACATACACAAAATTTAAATGAGGAGCCTGGCCCTATACAGCTGAAATCAAGTTGGCTATAAACTACACAGCAAAATTCCTTTGACTTTCCTATCACATCACTAACAATGTTACTATGCCAGAAAAGATTTTATCTCATCATTTCCTTCAGCAGAATTGTGAAGGCTTCATGTCACTGCACTGTGTCACTAAATAAAGTTATTTCATTACAATTTTTGTGGGACAGGGGTTAAATTTTCACTGTGACAGTGAAACAGATAAGAAGGCATATAACAGAGAAATATCACAAAGGTACTATGAACAGATGTTTTCTGTAGTCTAGTTCCATGACTTCAGATTCACTAGGGTTGTTTTCAGTTTTGGGCTTCTTGGTGGCTTTTTGTTTTGTTTTGTTTTGTTTTGAAGTTTCCTCAAAAAACGAACTACAGAATAGTGTTTCACCTTCTTTTAAGGCAGTATCAAACACTGAGAATTATTTTCAACACATAGCTGAAAAAATAGATTTGCACAACATGAAAAAGTCTATTTGTCTATCAGAAGCTCATTTTAGAACAGATCTATGGCATGAGTACATTATGAGTGTCTACAAGTGCATGTAAATAGCTCTCAAGAATATATAAGCAATTTTGGAATTTATTTGACAATTAAAAAATACTGTTGCTCACACTCTTAACCTGGAATATACAGGAAGACTTTCAGTGAGAGCTCCTGGATTTCTTCTTCCTGATCTGGCAGTAATTCTTTACATTTACAAGGATCCATGCAGTGCCCCAGCTACCTAAGCACTTGAATATCTGGGCTGAGAATGTTTGCTATTCCTGAAGTCTTTCACAACCTTACTTCACATCTGGATGAGGAAAACAGACTTACCTCAGGATGAGTCACTTATCCTCTCACAGGATGTGATAATATTGCTTGTCTGCTTTTTCTTTGTTCTGTTACTTTTTTTCTTCTTATTGAGTTAATTAGCGTTGCAGGATCTAAAGGCCATGAGCAAAGCAATGCATGAAACACTGCAATGGGCTGCTCCCCACTGCTTCCCAGGGATCAGAGAAATTCAGTCTCTGAGGTGAGCAGCTCTGGTGCTGGCACAATTCACAGCAGAGCACTCCAGTGTGATGCAGAGGGGTTTCCCAAACCAGGGGAACCACTGGGGAAACTGAGAGAGCCTCCCGGAGCCCATAGCTCATGAAACAACTCCTCTTCTTTGAGCATATGCACAGGAAAACAATCTCACATGAAATGGTGTAGTGCTATATTTACCCACAGTAGTATAGTCAGGGTTGCCTTCCCATGAGAGCAGAGCTGTGTCAGCCCCTGGGAGTCAAAGTGGTGTATTGACTGTGCCTGCGGTGCTGAAAAGCCAATTCCCTTGCTGGAGTTTGGCTTTGGCATTCTATGAAGTCCAAGGTCTGACTTGAAGGCTTTGGTGAGGTCTACACCAAAGTCTACACTGCCAAAGTGCTGGGTGTGCAACTCACTTTTTTATCCCGCCCATCATACTGGACAGAGTTTCTCAGGTTTGGTAGAAGCACATACTAATACAAGCATGGACAGCCTTGCTTAAAACTGCTTTGGATGGTAGTTTCAACATGGTGAACTTTTCTGTTGCTATGAGCTTGAATCTCTCTGTGTTCATGTCTTTATATTTCCATCATGACCCATTGAGTCCTGTTGTTATTTGTTATCTAAAGTCCCTGGTGTGCCTAAATCTATGTTGTTTCCATTTTAATTTTTTTTTTGTGTTGCAAAATTTAGACAAATTTTTCTCATTAATGCTTCTGATATTTGCATCATCATCAGATATTCTTTTTCTTTTTTTTTTTTGTTATTACAAGTGTATGTTTGACTTCTAACATATGGAGAGGATAAAGGGAAAAAATGTGTGAAATAATGAGTGCTTATATCCAAAACATAAAGTCAGAATAAATACTGCTATCATTTGACTATATGATAATGCAGCAGATGACAAGATTAATATTAATCAGCCTACAACTAGAACAGCCTACACTCATAAATAAACCACTTTGAAAGACAAATGAAACGAAGTAAACACATAGACTGTGATGAATTCATGCTCACCTGAAAATCAGATTAGATGGAGTGTTCTCAGAAGGTAATAGCAGGGAAGAAAATAATAAAAAGTCTGAGTTAAAAAACTGGAAGCATCCTGAGCAACCATGAATCCAGACACTAATCAAATAAAAATCTCTAAAGTTAAAATTTAAAATTACTATTCCTTAACAGTTATAAAACATCACTTGTGGCTTCTGCAAAACTATAATTCATAACTGAAAGATTAATTTAACTGAAATGATGGTTCCAAAATTGGGATTCAGTAAGACAGTCCCTTGGGTAGAGTAGCAAATGCACTTTGGTCTTACAAGGTCCATGTTTTCTATGGATAATCCAGCCTGTTGCCTTTAAAAGCAAGACATAATAAGAGATTTGAAAACATAATTAAATGTGCATCATGGGAAATAAAATATGACAATTTTACATCCTAACACACTAAAGAAATGGGAATGACAAAAGCAGAGACAAAAGTAGAGTTGGGATAAAATTATAAGGTTGACTGGATGTTTGATTTTTTTTCCTTTAAACTTCTCAGATTGTACACTGTAGTGAGAGGACCTTGGCTGGGTGCCAGGTGCCCATCAAGATATTTTATCATCCTCCCCTCAGCAAGAGGGTGGGAAGTAAATAAGGTGAAAAAAACTCAGGGATCAAGAAAATGCAGTTTAATAAAGAAAAACAAAAACTGCACACAAAAGAAAAAGAAAGCAGAATTATTCTCTATTTTCACTCAGCAGACAATGTCCAGCCACTTTGCAGGAATTAGGGCTTAAGAACATGCAGCAATTACTCTGGAAGACAAATATCATCATAACGAAACACAAACACATCCTCTCCCTCCCTCCCATGTCCCATGCCTTTTCTTAGCTTTTTTTGCTGATCAGATCTCATACAGCATGAAATATCCCTTTGGTCACTTTGGGTCAGTGGTCCTGGTTGTGTCCCCTCCCAAGTTCTTGCCCACCCTCATCCTACTGGTGTTGGGGGGATGTTGGAGAGACAGCCTGGGTGCTGCATGGGAGCAGTGTTCAGCAGTAGACAAAACAGTCATGTGTCAACAGCTTTCGAGCTAGAGATGCCAAGATCACCACTATGAGGACTTCTATGGGAGAAATCAGCAAAACTCAATACATTCACCATGAATATTTAATGTTAATATGTGGGTGAATTCCATACACCTCAGATGACTCTATGTTCCTTTCAAGGAAGGCTGTGAAATAATGATGGTTTTTCTACCCTGTGGAACCCATTTGAATTGGAAGCCATGTAGCTTTAGAGTTGATTCTGTGGAAAGTACAATATTTTTGAAAATGAAGAGCACCTATCAAGCCTGGGAACTGAAGAAACCTCTTGTTGACCAACTGTGTCAGTCAAAAAACAAGTATGATATACACAGTCTGGTTCAGTCTCAAGTTGAAGTTTTGTATTTCATCCCTTAGCAACAGAAGGATTTCACTTCTTAGGATGAAATAGTGTGGCAAGAGGCTAAACATTTATAATTTACAAGCATGGTGATAATTTGAGGCTTAAATATCAAAGGACAGATCAACAAACAGAAAATATAAGCAAACAAGCTGAGCCTAGCCTTGGCTGTCTGAGATGAGCCAGATCATGACAGCTCTGTGAGGACGGGGACCGATTCCTTTTGAGAGAAAACACAGGCACTCGAGTAGCAGATGCGGCATGGTTGTGGTTCTTGGCATTTGCACTAAGCAGAACAACACACACACACACGGACAAACGCATGCACACAGACACACAGCAAGTCCCCTGCTGCAGCAGAAGACAGCTCTCTGCTAATGTGGTCCTCTAGGTCCAGCTTTGTTACATAACTGATTAAATGGGGCTACATAATAATTGCATCTCTCATGCGTCTATTGTCGTTCACGGAAGTACGGCTGCTACACTGAGTGTAAGTGCATGAGTTAATATCTTCAGCAAAGAACTCATCAGCCAGCAGGAGAATCACCAAAGTAGCTACAGGATGAAGTCTTATTTACTTGAGCTGTGGAAGCTCATACCCACATGACAGCTCAGATGACAGTCATACCAGATGAGTCAGGCAGGCGAGAGTGTCTCTGGTACTCAGATGATTTTAATTGCAATAGAGGATCTGTAAGCCCTGCTGACCTTTGTTTTTTTGTCTGTAGCAGAGTGATTAGTGACATGGGCAGGGTTAGACTGTGTAGCCAAAAGTAATTAATTTTATTTTGCCAGTTGTGGGAAATTTTAACCTTAACATCAGAGAGACTGTGTGTGTCACTTCTGATGCATGCAAACGTAGTGAAGGATAAAGAGAAGCTGGGGGGAGGGAAGGAATTAGTGGCAAAACCAGTGTTACAGAAAAGCAGATCAGACAGACTGTAGGCATTTCAGTCCCATTTATATTGTTTCAGAGTACTGACTATTTGCAATCAACAAGACAAAATCTGCTGAACATGAAAGTCAGTTGAATAGGGAACAGGTTATTTATCATGTTAGTAAAGAATTCTTCTATTTACTTTTTCAGCTTTCCATTATTATAGCATCTTTCCATTTTATTTACAAGAGGCTGAAGTGGTCTGCATTGAAACATAATTGGTTATGGCTGCTAGCCACCTGACAAAGTTAATTATTGATTGTCTGTGCATTGGTCCTATGAGAGAATCCTGTGTCTGTACAAATTAGTTGGAGGCAACTGTCTCATAAAACAGTCAGAATAAATCCTTTATACATCCCTAAACAGAGTTGTGATAGATTATTGGGTTTTTTGAAGGAAAGGGCAAAGTATAGTACTAATCTGCTATTCATGAATGACAAGGCTTCTTGACCATTGAACTCAATTCAAATCTGCCAGATGATTCTGCCAGATACTAATTATTTTCAAACCCATTCCACTTTAGTAAGTTGCTGGTTCTGAGTGGATTATTCCAGGTCTTGAAAGACTGGGATTATTGTATTTTTGGTATTTAATTCCAAAATTCATTCCTCCCCTTACATTTTGAAATATTTTTAAGTATTTAAAATCATGGATTTTATGCCTTCAGATAACAAATTTTTCTTTCAATCTTCAGTCTCAAAAAATTTAAGAAGCTCATGTTTTCAAAGTCTTTAAACACTGAATACTTACAGAACATTTGAAAGGAGCAAGTTAAGACTTCACAAAAATCCATCCAAGCAAAGTTCCCATGATAGTTGAAAACTTCCATAGGATGCAGGATATTATCAGATCCAGATATTATCTTATTAGCATTCAAGAGCACAGACTTAAATACTTGTTTGGCAATTCTTTAATCAAAAACATTTGAAAATACTACCTTTTTTTTCTGCATTAATTTAGCTGTGGTGAATCACAAGACATAAATGAAGTAACAGAGACAAGCTCTTAGCCTCAGTGGTGAAGCAAACTTCAAAGAGGTGGAGAAATCCCTGTTTAGCAAGGCTGTTGACACATCATTTTACTCTGCCTGCAGAAATTCCTGTTCTCACTCCCTCACCAGCTCTGTGTCACTGTCCCTTTCCACACAGGTTACTGCCCCTGGAAGCTGACCACTCATCTGAACCTTCCTGCCAAGCTTCAGTTCCAATAAGGTTGGGAAGGTTAAAATGTTGGCAACTGGAGGCAGGCTGGAACAAAACAGTATTTTTTTGCCTGCACAGCTGCAGTCAGAGGGGGATGTGTGAACAAGCCTTAAGGCTCCACAGCTGCTTCCCAGAGTTATAGTAGCCTGGTCTACTCCTGCTAAGGCAGAAAGATGCCATTGCACAAGAGAAACAGTGGGTGAGAAGGCAATAATGTGCCTAGCAGGACATCCTTTGATCCTCCTTCTCCCTGATTCCCACGAAATCCCTTAGTTCCCCCTGAGCAGGGACTTTATGCTAAATCCACTGTGCAGAGACCACCTGACAATTCAGAAGTCAAGGCAGAGTTTATGAACTACCTATAAAAAACCATAAATTTAAGAAGAAATATTTTCTTGCTGAAGAATACAATTGCTGAGGTGCAAATCCTCATGAATGTCTCACAGATACTTCAACATTGTTGTTCTTCAGCATTATTGTAAGAAATGTATAGAAATGTGTCTCAGGCTTATAGGTAGAACCTTGAAAACAACACCAAAAGCTTCAAAATCCCATACTTATGAAAAATTACTATAACTAATGATTTTAAATTTGCCCCTCTCCCCCTCNGAGTTTGCAATATTATAATAATAGCAAAGTGGCTCCAAGTACTTGAATTTTCTGCCTTAGTTTAATTTGGAAGTAGATTCTAAACAAAGGAAATCCCTGACATGCACATTATGTTGAACAGCAGTAAATTGTTTCAGAGAAAGAAGCATAAAACTCACCTCTGGTCTTGTTTAATTTGTGGCTGTCTGTATGCTTAGTGAAATCAGTCAAAGAACACTGAGATAAAATAGAACAAAACAAGTAAGTAATTTCATTATGCAAAATATACAGCTAGGTACAAATAAGAAAGTGATTGAAATAGCATGAAACTATCTTTTTTTATTTCTCTTTTTTTTTTTTTTCTCTAACATTTTTGGGAAGTTTTCAGCTTGAAATGGCTGAAAAAGCATGGGTAAGTTTATAAGCTTCGCTGACTCTAGACACTGAAATCTTTAAAATTCTGCCATTGCTGCAATCAAGTCAGTGTTTCAACAATGTAATTTTGTGAAAAAAAATTACCACACTGAGCAGAGTGAAAAGGCTAGAGAGATATGTCTATTTCTTATATTGACTCAGGTCTCTTTCTCTTTTAGGGACAGTCTTGAAAGATCAGCTGTTCAGCATACTTTCTAGTCAAACTGAGTGATTTGGCACTATATTCAAATATTGTCTCATATGGCAGAAATCAGCAGGAAATCTCTTTTAGAGGAAAGTACAAAGTTTTAATATGTATATTTGTTCACAGCCATTAAAAATCTAACTTCTTCCACATAAACCAAAACACTAGAAGCTTAACACCCACAAAAATACTGATGGTGTTTGAATGCCTCATTCAGGATTGACTGTTGTTAAAGTTACTGTCAAGCGGAAATTTTAGAAATGCACCCTCCGTTCAAAGTAAATATAGTCGTGCATGAGTCTGAACCTCTGTTCTTACTAATGTCTTTGCTCTGTAACTCTACTGAAACCAGAATTACACTCTCTTTACACAGTTCAAGTGGGATTATACTCATAATTTCTGAAAAGACATATAGCAAAAAAATCAATCTTATATAGGAAAAAAAAACTCTCCTAGCATATGGTGTTAGACCAAAGGAGTGTGAATAAAGCTAAGTATAAACCAGCTGACTTCTGTATTTCAGAGTAATTTTTAACAATGTCTAACTTTTTCCAAGCTTCTCACAAACTTTTCAGAAAATTTTGTAGAATAGAGGCAAACAATTTTCTCTTTCTGTCAGGACTTCCAACTCAGTTGCCTACGAAGAAAGTTAGAGTGAAATATCATAGCCTTAGGTTGTTTAAAGATCCTGATTAGTACCTGCCAGGCATATTATTATATCAATGAACTTTCCACAGAGACGAAATGTTCATTCAAAATAGGTAAAATATTTGATAACATAATGGCTGTGTTTCTGACTGTGAAATTCACAGAGGTTTCTTATTAATATAGGAGTAAACTTGTTTTGAGATCTTGTCCTCTGCGCTGGTTTTGGCTGGGGTAGAGTTAATTTTCATCCTAGCAGCTGGTATGGGGCTGTGTTTTGGATTTGGGATAAAAGCAGTGTTGACAGCACACCAGTGCTTTGGCTGTGGCTGGGCGGTGCTCACACAGAGTCAAGATCTCTTCTGTTTCTCACATTCCCTGCCAGTGAATTGGCTGGGGGTGCACAAGGAGTTGTGTGGGGACACAGCTGGGACAGCTGACCCCAACTGGCCAAAGGGATGGATATTCCAGGCCAAATGGTGTCAGTGCTCAGCATATAAACTAGAGTGAAGGTTGGCCAGGGGCCATTGCTCAGAGGCCGGCTAGGCATCGGCTGGTGGTGAGCAGTTTTTTTTCTTGGGTTTTTTTCTCACTTTTAAAAATTCATTTTCCTTTTCATATTCATTAATATTATATTATAATTCAGTTATTAAACTGTTCTTATCTTAACCCATGAGTTGTCTCGTATTTACCCTTCCAATCCTTTTCCCCTATCCTGCTGGGTTTGGCGGGGATGAGTGAGTGGCTCTGTGATGTTCCATTTCCAGCTGATATTAAACCAGAATGTTCTCATTCCTTTTTTTTTTTCTCCCCGACTGTTTCCATCAGCTTTGCAAAAAAGGTTTTGCTGTGAAGTTGCTACTGACCTAGCATCCATCGTGGAGGATTGATGTGTATCCTTAAGAGCTCTGGAGGAGTAGAAAAGACTAAAGTGATTCCTCTTTCCAATGAGATAAGGCACTGTGCAAGCTCATACCAGTATTTTATCTCTGCTTTTTACTTTTACTCTTTGAGGATCAGAACTGCAGCTGTTACAGAATTGTCAACATATAGCTGGACCATGCAGAAAATAACCCCACAGTTTAGGTTTTAAATCTAAATCCCAGCTAAAGTCAGCCAAATGGAGGAAACTTCAACACTGAAATACTCCTTCTTCACAACAGTTTCTCTAGTTCTATCTGTCTAGTAGTTAATGATGAAAATGATGGATCAGGCTCATAAGATCAAAATATCTGGGAGAATGGAAATGCAGGAATTCCAGGCAAATGATTAACAGCAGTCAGCTTACTGCTGTTATGAGTTACTACCATCTAGTAACTGAGCTCTAGTAAGTCCATATGCAGAGTGACAGCTGGGAATAAATCTTATTAACATAAACCACCATGATGGAAGGAAAGACGGAGAGACTTCAAGAAGTATCTGATTTTTGTTGATATGTATTTTTTTAATTATAACTTTAGTATTTGGTTTGGTTTTATTTTGCCTTATGAGGATCCTGAATTAACATTCTACCTTATATCTTGGTCTGTTAATGTTTTGCTTTAAACATTTACATATGTGCTCAAAAAAATGTCTACATTATTTGCAGTGCTCAAAGTCTCTAAAAATATACAAATTTGAGCCTTGTAGTAACTAAAAGGACATTTTTATAGCAATTACTATTTTCCCTTATAATGTAGTCAATGCAAAAATCAAGCCCACTCAGTGTACTATTGGCAAAGGATGGGAAGAAGGAGCTAAGAAAGAATATAAGGATTGGTAAAATAAGCCAAATCGCAGGCAGAAGAGATTCTGAAGGGTTGTATTTTGAGAATGCTGAAAAATTTTGAAGTGACACCTTTTTTTCTATCAACATATACTTTTTTTACGTAAAGACGTTTTCTAGTTGAAGTAGCCTTCAAGGATTATAGATGGTGTTGTTCATGTTCTAAGATCTGACAGTCAGTTGCAATGCTCCCAGTTAGGTCCTATGCTCACCACATCTGTGTCCATATCAGTCACCATGGCATCTGTAGGCACCATGGCAAGGCCTACTAGAGTTTATAAACAGAAATACTGTTCAAGTAGTTCTTAACTACTGTCAATTAATGTGCTTTATAGAGATTGAATTTAGTGGAAACTACTTTTGTGAATATTTAGATGATTTAACATTGTTTAAATCAAAGTGGTTTTACTACCTTCTTCAAAGATTTATATGCTTTCAGTGAATTTATTGATTTGTGCAAGTGCACTTCAGACACAGGAATCTGTTAATCCAGTAAGTTCAAACTGGAAAAAAAAATAAAATTAGGCCATAAAAATCTTAGTTTAATGAAGTAGCAAACAAGACCTAAGAGCTGGTATTATTGCTCCCCAAATCCTAAAACTTATGAGCTGAGTTTTCCATGAGTTTTCTTAATGCTTTTGGTTTGCACCGATACTAAAATGAGCTTTCTATTCAGTAGTGTGCACTGGAGTTTTATGTGGGGCAACTAGAAAATCCAGCCCAGTGAATTGTACCTTGAGTTTTTAAAAATGCACTGCATACACTTCAAGTAACTGATAAAGTAGAGGGGTTAGAATGATGATAAATTAAGTCTCTCACCAGATTTCTTTTTTCTGAAGAGTTTGATATGTAAGATGTGTGTATTAAAAGTCACAATAGGACAGAAGTTTCTGCATTACTTCAATCTTAAATTATTGTGAATTCTTTGAGATTAGCTCAGTTGGTTAAGGCATGGTGTTAATAATGCCGGGGTAGTGGCCTCAATCCCCATGTGGGCCATTCAGTTAAGAGTTGGACTTGATGATCCTTGCCAGTCTCTTCCAACTCAGAATATTCTGTGAATAGGATTCATATCACTTAGGAGTAAACACAACCCAAAGTTTCTTGTATAGCAACTCCATATATCTTATTTTTAATGAAAAATATTAATTTTAAATAAATCTTAAAAATGGCAGAATTTATCTATAACCCTGTTCTATTTAATTTTGGTTCATATGCATAATTATATTGTTAATTTATCGCAATTATTTCAAAATTTTTATTTGTCAAAGAAATCAATATAAAGCAGAGCAATTCCAGTTAACGTTCATATCTGAAATACTTTATTTGATCTGAAATTTTTAAAAAGTGTAGATGAATTAGGTTCTTTCATTCAGTCAGTTTTGGGAGTTTAGCATCTAAATTCCTTTGTCTTCCTTGGAAAGCCTGTTTAATATGCTTTGCATGGTTTCTTCGCATAGCTATGAATGTATAATGCATTGCTTAAATGTCACTGGAAATACTACTGATTGAAAATAAAGAACTTCTGGTACAATAAAACGTAGTTTCTGCAGATAATATTACTTGCTCTCTCAGTGATATCAGTTTTACTGGAAGTTCACTCTCCTATGAGCTTTGTAAAATATATATGTCATATCAGATGATGAAAAAAATTCATCTTTGGTTAGGAGTCATTTGGTGGTCAACATGCCACTTGCCCTCAAAATTGAGTTCAACCAGAATTTAAGTGGTGTGTGGGGCCTCTTGCTAGCACTCTACAACTGAGAGAAATGGAGCAGACTAGAAAACAAAGATGGCTTTTATTCTCAGATGGAAGAAGAAGAAACTGCTGCAAAGCTCAGGTGGGTTGAGCTCGGTCTTAGCCAACAACCTGCTTGTGTTGCTATCATATGCTCACTGCTGTCACTTCCACCACTGAACAACTGATGATTACAAGCAAGAGAGTGTAATAAAGACACCACAAAGCTTTTCGAATCTCATTAATTCATTTTTTCAGATTTTTTTATCAATATCATGATCTATTAGCTGTCCTTGACTTACAGCAGATATCAGACAAATGCAGGTATAAAAAATGTCTGTGAAACTGGCAGCCACAAGGGTTCTGTTAATTTTCATTACATAAGTTGCCATAAAAAAGAAGTCTTCATGTATCACCAAAAGGAGATTTCAGAACTAAGCCAAAATCAAATTCATTACGCATGGATAACTTAATAGCATGCTACCTCTTTCACATTTCAGTTCACTACTGTATGAAAGCTATGAGAAATACTAGATGTTTTTGCTGTCTTTTATAAAAAAACTAAAGGAATAAAGGACAAAGGTAGATTTTTTAGGTGGACTTTTCAATGCAAGAAGATCCTGAGAAAATAGGTCCTGTTTACTCTAGCAAAAATAAAAATCAGGGTAAATTTTGAGGCCTGGAGCCAGCATTTGGACTTATTAAAAAAGTGTGTCTGGGGAGATCTGTAACATTTTTTTAAATGGTGAACTCAGCAAATGAAGCAAATGTAATACCAAAACAGGAAAAAAAATGGTAGTAAAAATTCTCACGGGCTGGTGGATTTCATAATATAAATAGTTGGATGAGATTAAAATATCCTTATATGAAAAGGACCTTAAAAAATGAAGACGGTTCAAAACTTTATATTGACCCTATTCATCAGTGTCCAATCATAGCTGGCATTCCATGAATTGCTACTGTAGGAAGGGCAGACCTCAGGGTATAGAGTCTACAGACCCCATCACTCTCAGCATTGAGGAATACTGAAAACAGAAAACAAATGAAGTGAGGTAACTTAAAATTACTTTTTAAACAGAAGGTATACAAAACTCATCTCTACTGCTTATGAAAAGGAAAGCAAACTACAATTTGAAAAAAATAATTGCAACAGACAACATCCAGCCTAACAAGACATAGTGGGCACAGCCTTGGTAGGCATTCCTGTAAAGATACAAACTCTTTAAGCCAAGTTTACTGTGCTGTTGAGGTCATGATGGTAATATCCGATCATTTAGAGGGTTTTGCTGTCTGCTTGCAATTTATTATCATGTCCTTTTCCTGTAAAAAAGCAGTGACTGATTGATGTGTATCCATATGCATGGATGAACAATTTGGGGACAACGTAGCTGACTGAGCAGAGATGCTCAGATGACTAGAATAAAGATTAGAGGTCAAAGAAAGAGCAGGAACAGCAGAAGCTGAAAGACCACTCGAGGAACTCAGGAAGCAAATACAGTCATGCTTTGAGGGTGTGAGTCCCTTCTTAGTGATGAGGATGTTGTGTTCACAGGAGTGAGGATACATGTAGATACATGTGTGACTAGAATGAAAGGACCAAATAACAATAGTATTAATCAGGAAGATCAGCAGTTGTTACTAAAACTCCTTTTTGAATTTGTGTTTCTATTCTGTTTTACTCAGTTGCTATGAGACTAATGTTACAATTTACATTTTCATATTTAAATTTTATTTAGACCTTCTGTGCTGGCTTTGTTTTATAAAGGCACAGAATTCATGTTTGGGCGATACGGGATACAAAATCATAAAGTCACCCCAAGACACCTTCCCATTGAATTTAAAATCTTTTAAGCCTTTGTGTAGCTAGGAGTTTCAGTTTTCTCCTCAAAGACATGACTGATTTGGAATGTCTCTTTTCTCATGTCTCTTTCTGCTTAGCAACTAAAACACACTTTATTAGTGATCATCTGACACTTCCATTTCATCTTTAAAATGTTCTTTTTATATTCTCAGCCTATGCTTGCTGTTCTTTACAGTCTCTTCAATATTAGTATGAATATCATATCTCAGTAAATAATAGACCCAGATGAATAGTGGTTTGATAACTTTTTGTCACTAGAAGTATTCACTTGTGGACCCCATTGCCAATGCCACAATGTCACACTGGAGAAATGAACAAGTGAACAGATGTTGGCAAAAAATGCTTACAAATATTGAAAAAAAAATTTAATTTCACATAAAGAATCATAACGGCATCAGAATCTTTTATATGTACTCCTGTTTTCTTAGTCACACAGTCATGCAGTTCAGGATAAGAAAATAATTAACAGACAGGCTATTAAAGATATTTGAGATATTTGAGTAGGTAGATATACTTTAAAACCCCTTATGAAATTTGAAAGTAATGCCGGGGACCTCAGCTCAGTTATTGCTGAGGACCCATGTATGGTCAAGATATACTTTCCCTTACTTCCATCACTCCACTTTCAAAAGACTGAGCTTTCCTGACTTAATTAATTTGCTTTTTTTGTTGGATATCACAGTGGAAATATCAACTGGGTGAATGAAGATGAACCTTGAAGAGCCAGCACCCATGACATTGGGATTAGTTCTATTGTGGTCTCTCTCTTCAAAAATATTTTTAAACAAAGCAAGTGGTCTAATTCATTCAAAGATGACTACCTGAAAACTGGTACTTCATTTGTAGTTTAGATCTGTTAAAATGTACTCAAATGGTTTATGATTCTTGCTGCATTTTACTGTGACAGTACTTCTTAGTCTATGACAAAATTGTTCAATTTTGGTTTTTTTCATTTCCTCTATATCTTTTGATTTTGAGTTATTTTCCCTCTTTATACCTGTAACTTGTGCTCTGGTAAATGCTTTAAACTTTTTACAGTACTGTGGACAATGCATATGCTTTTTAGCTGCTCCAAGTAGTACATAGACTCTTTAAAACTGCAGTTCAGGTAACATATAAAAACCTCCATACGAAGGTTCATAAGTAAGGAAATTAAAAAGGTATCTAGAGATAGAAACTTGGAATTTCCTGAGTTTTTTGGATCTTTTCTCACTAAGAGATATAATATCCAGCAACAAAATTTACAATGTTCTTGATTTAAAAGGTAGATACCTATCAGTCTGGAAACAAAGCCAAAAGATGAAAAGAAACTTGAAAATTTCCCAGTACTGAGAAAATCCTTTACTTTCCTAATAGCAAACCTAAGGCTGATAAAATCTGCCAGATCAAGAGTCCTGGAAGTGAACGTCCTCCTGCAACAGAAACGTCAGATGCATTGAACTGAAAGTGATGCAACCAAGTAAGGACAGCTATCTTGCTTCCCATCTGTTATGTGAACAGGTCTGCTCACTTGCATCTAACTTGAGAAGGGTTACCCCTGGGTCTTGCATTGTAGGCTTATTTTCATTGTTATTGAGCTTTGAGTTGGCTATTGCCATAAAACGTATCTACAGACAGGGTGCTTTTTTTCTTCCCAAAAATAGAACCAGAACCTGAGGCTGCAGTTTGAAAGATGAATCACTCTAAAAGGTCTTGCTAGAATGCCTCCTCCTTGAGCTTTCTCTTCTATAATTTTAGGTTTAAATTAACTACTGTTAGAGAACTTCAGGCATACTCCTCTCAAAAAATAAGAAATGTGTGCTGTGAAAGGTGAAAGACCATCTGGAGTTTAGATTGATATTAAAAGACTGATTAATGGTACAGTGTTTAAAAGTGAAGAAGAAAATCTCAGGCCAAGCCATTTGGGAACTGCAATCCATTACATGAATAGACATTTCAATGCTTCAAGAGATCTTTGTCTTTCTCATTTCTCTCCATCTTGCTCTTTTAATTTGTGTTTTGTAGCTATTTATCTTCAGCTTAAAATTATGTTGCTGTCCATTCCAAATCTTATGCCTCCAGCTCCTTTCTCTCACTACACAAACTTTAGTAACTGTCCCTCCTAGCTACTTTTGAACTTGTCTCTGCTTTGAGGTACATGATCTAGTTTTAAGAGGAACGCAAAGAAAAATATCAGCCCCTGTGAAAAAAAAAAGGAGGGAAAAGAATAAACACACCCCTAACTAAACAACTCAACAAGAAAAACCAGTGAAATTCCCCTCTAAATCCTACTGTCTTTATTGCTCCTGTAGGTACCATTAATCTCTGATCATTTCTTAGTCTTTTCATTCAGCAGTCAATAGAATGGAAGAAAATTTCTAGTTGTTATAGGCTCTTAATTAACTACGCTACAGAAATTTTTGCAGAACTGAGGGCATCATCAAGAAATTAATAATTGATGTGGCTGTTCTGCTCTGCTGTACTTGTTAATATTCATTAATGGCAATTTTCAAAACTATAAAACAGGAAAAGTGTGAAAGAATAAAAACAAAGAAGTGATAAAGATGTACCGGAAAATACGCAGTAGAGAAAATGTAGTAGAGGGGAAAGAATAAACCCACAAGAAAATAGAAGGAAAGGAGTAGATAAACAAAGTGGAAAGACTTGTATAATTATTAAATAGAGGGGGAGGGAGAAAGATATTTTTATCTTTAAACAAAAGGAGAAAAACAAAAGCATTGATAAATTCAATAATTTCTTTGGAATATTAGAACACTGGATGAAATCCTTTTGTAAGAGAAGGCAGTTGTGAGATTCTGCATAAATATTTGATCTTTTTATTGACTATGCAACACAGCATTGAACAATGTATTTATAGAAGTATTCCATTTTAAATAAAAACTTAGGGGTTTTTTGTCAGCAGTGTAATTCAGTACTGTATATTGTGCCAGATACATTAAGCAGCAATAGTTAAGTCTCCTGGCCAGATAACACTCTTATTTTTGTTAGAACCGATGGCATTGTCTTCAAGCTTCATGTTCAGTAATATCTAGTCAGGTCTTACTATGCTCATTATTTTTTAACCTAGGCTCAAATTATTAAAACTTAGTTATCTAATCCCTCATGCATGTGGTAGAAACAATGAATCTCAGAGTCTCTGACCTGCCACAGATGCTGTGGTAAGTATAGACAGGTCTACTCTCTGGTCATATTTGCATGGATTAAAATCTGGAGAAAGTTAGTGAAGTGCAGTTACCATGTACATAAATAAATCAGGATCTACACTGAGATAAGTAAATCAAAAGATGTTTTTTAATAAGCAGAAGGAACGAATTGTGTTTCAATACAAAGCAAAACTAAATAAACTTTGAAAGCTTGGTTTAAATAATACCTATACTTTATACAAGATCAGTTCACACTGGTGAATTTCAGCCAAGAAGCATTTCTCTTGAGGAATTTTAGTGAATCCCCATTTGCAAAGGAACAACACTGAGAACCAAATCCTGCTTTCCTTACAAATAATTCTGGTTTTGTTTGCAATGTCAGTGGGAGTGGAATCAGACCAGACACTGTATCTGTGGTGGGATTTTTGTCCCGGGTTTGTAATGAGTCCATTCTGTTTCTATGTGTGAACATAGGAGTTTAACTGTGTAGATGCAATTATCTGTGATGAACAAACAGGAAATTAAATCTCCTTTGGGATCTCTATTAGGTAAATTTGAAAACTCAAACACGTAAGAGCAGTATGATTTCAACAGAGGAACATGCACCACCTTTCAGAATTTGTTTGCAACATATGCCATACTCAGGAAAACGGATTAAAATTCTTTCCCTCTCTCTCTTTTGATATATCACCATGACAGACAAATTTATTAAATCTACGTATTTTATGCCAGTGAGTACAGATTTCATTTATTTATTTACTATTTATAATTTTTAGTTATTTATGTGTTGATAAAACATATTGCCTGTTTTGATCAGTTTGTAACCTTGACAGTGTCTGCAGATACTCAGTCCTAGGCATTCTCTTCAGTTTGGCTGTTTTTCAAAGGCATCTAAAACATGGAGAAGCATGTGTCCCATTTGACTGCTGGGTTAGTAAATTTGGAATGTGCATTATAAACTCAATGCCATGTATATGTAATTGAGAAGAATAAATGCAAATTCTAGCTTTGAAGTTTGATAAAAGTTACATTTTTCCACATGTATGCACAAAAATCAATCCACACTTCTCTCATACATTTGTCACTGGTTTTTTTTTATTTATAGGAGCTAGATCTGTGATAAATAGCTTCCTCATAAAGAAATATTCCACTGAGTACACAGTACAATATGTACTGCAAAATTTGCAATATGCATTCGCTTAAGGCTATTGATTTTTAAAAGTAATTAATGTATTTTCCTAACATTCTGGCTGAGAACCTCTCCAAATATATTCTCTAAAATATAGTCTTGAATGTTTTAACATATAAGGCTGAATGTTTCCATTTCTAATATGGAAACATTTGTTGTGGAAATTCTTGAAGAGGTGGAAATTGAAACATGGCTGTATTGGACAAGGAGCTGGTCATTGAGTCTTGGGTTTCTCATCTTCCAGGTGATAATGAGGGAGAGAGAGGACAATGTTGTCTGAATGAGTATTTCTCTTCAGTTTGCAACAATCGAGACAAAAGATCTATATTGATTTTTCTTTCTACTGTCTGTCTTGTAGCTATTTGTTCTAAATTCATAGAATCACAGAATGATAGAATATCCTGAGCTAGAAAGGACCCACAAGCACCATACAAGTCCAGCTCCTGGCCCTGGACAGAACAGAGCCAAGAGTCACACCACGTGCCTCACAGAGTTGTCCAAACACTTCTTGAGCCCTTTCAGGCTTGGTGCTGTGACCACTTCCCTGCAGAGCCTGTTCCAGAGCCCAGCCGTGTTCTGGGTGTAAATACTTTTCCTAATATTCAACCTAAACATCCCCTGACATAGCTTGATGCCATTCCCTTGGGTCCTGTCACTTGTCACCCCTGAGAAGAGACCAGTGTCTGCCCCTCCTTTTCCCCTCATGAGGGACTTGCAGACTGCAATGAAGTCTCCTCTCAGTCTCTTCTTCCCCAGGCTGAACAGATCAAGTGACTGCAGCCACTCCTCATTCAGCTTCCCCTCAAGTCCCTTTACCCTCTTCATTGCTCTCCTGTGGTCCCCTTTAATTGATTTACATTTGTTATATTGTGGCCCCCAATACTGCCCCCAGGACTTGAGGGGAGGCCACCACAATGCAGAGCAGAGCAGGAAAATCCTGTCCCTTGCCAGGCTGGCGATGCTGTGCCTGATGCCCCCCAGGACACGCTTGGCAGCCTGCTGCCTGCCAGGGCACTGCTGACTCACATTCAACTTTTCACCAACCCAGACTCCTAGGTCTGTTTCCCCAGCACTGCTTTCCAGCATCTCATTCCCCAGTCTGTCTGTACATCCAGGGCTGCCCCATCCCTGGTGCAGAATCCACCACTTTCCCTTGTTGAACTTCATATGCTTGGTGATTGCCCAGCCCTCTGATTTGTCCAAGTCTCTCTGCAGGGCCTCTCTGCCTTCGAGGGAGTCAACAGCTCCTCCCAATTCAGTATTATTGGCAGACATACGTAGTATCCTATTGATTCCTGCATCCAAGACATTAATGAAGATGTTGAAGAGCACAGGGCCTAAGATGGAGCCCCATCAACCCCACCAGCGACATTTCACCAGTCTTTAGTCACCCCATTCACTGTAACCTTTTGTGTCCTACCTGTGAGCCAGCTGCTGGCCAGTGAGCCATCATGCACCCATCATATGATGTGTTTATCCAGCTGTGTGCTGGACATTTTATCCAGAAGGAGTTTGTGAGACACAGTATCAAAAGCTTTCCTGAAAGTCACGAAGATTGTATCAACTGACTTCCCTTGATCAACTGGGTAGGTTACCCTGTCAAAAAGGAAATCAGGTTTGACAAGCAGGACTTTCCGTTGATAAAGCCATGGTGACTGTGAACAATGACTGCGTCTCCACTGCAATGGAAGTTTGAGACTACTGAGATTGTAGCCTTTTATGAGAACAACGTATCAATCCCTCACTCACTCTCAAGAATACCACACAGATTGTCCAATTCCTCCCGTAGTTCCTTCTCCAGCAACTGACAACAGCGTATCTTCTGCAAAAGGAATCATCGTCAGCCCTGGTCTCATGGAGATGTATCAGGGACTCCTGTCCACCTGAGACCTTGTCAGAGACTGAAAATAGTTCATGCCTCAAACATTGATATAAAGTTTTGCTCATTATAAAGAAGCTCCAACCAAAGAAGCCTTCCTGAAGACTGGGACTTTGGACTGAAAGTCAAACTGCTGGTTAGATAAAGGGAAACCTATTGTTCAGTCATCTCAGGCTGAGGGACAGGTATGCATTCACAAAAGGCCAAAGTCATCAGCTGCGCTAAGAACCATCCCTGGCTGAGTTTGGGATGGGGGGAGTGCACAGCTCACAGAAACTAGGTTTACACACACTCGCCCTCCAGCCGAGGGGGGAGGAGGAGATTTCGGGTGTGTGGCGCAACCTCTGGTCAGAGGCACATAAGCATCCATCCTCAGATTACACAAACTGGCCCGGCTGTGGAACCCCCCAACCCCACAGGCCACATCCACGGGACTCTCATGTGAGAGGCAGCTGAGGGGGTGTCACAATCCATTAAAGACCCCCCAGAGTGCTCCCTGGAGGCTTGGCACCACAGGATTGCACGTGATGCAACAGATCCAGAGTCTGCTGTGAGAGATTGCCCCCCCTTCCCCCCGGGGGACATGCCTGGACATTGCCACCTGGCTCTAGGGTATATAAACCCATTGGATTCTGTGCTTTTGGGGGGACCTTCACCACCAAGAAGACCAGCTGTAGAGGATCCCCAGAACATCGCTGGGATCCACAGAGTGGTGATATTTTCCTTATTCTGTCCCTATCACTGTCCTTCTGTCCCCTCCTCCTATTTCCTATTTCTTTCTTTCTTTCTCTCTCATATTTACAATTAAATAAAACCCATACCATTGTCGCTGGCATATGGTTTCATTTGCACCTTAATTCAGGCAGGGGCATTTCTAAGAACTTTAATAATTGGGTCTTAACAGACCTGAAGAGCTACATCTGCTATCAGAAGGTGTGTCTGGCTGCAGGCCTCTGACATGGCTACTGCAGTGACTCCAGCCGCCACGTTTTTATACAATGGAGAATTACTTACCGAAGATGTAATAACTGCATTTCTTCTAATCTTCTACGCTGTTCACATCACAACAATCATAGGTACCCATTAAACCTCAATTTTCATTAACTGTGGACATTTACTTTCTGCCTTTCCATACCAAACTTTCTAATGAATAATATATGCTATTTTTTCAATAGATTATGAATATTATTTGGGAAAAATTACAGGAAATAAATATTGTTATTTGATCAGCAAGATCACAAAAAAGTACTGCATTTTTCCATTAGTTTGAGTACTGGAAATAAAATGCAAAATACACTTATATGTCAATAAAGTTCTTTATTTAACTTAAAAATTTTAAAGGAAAATGTCCTTGCATGATCAAATGTCACCAACACTGCCATTACTTACTATTATAAAATTAATTTGGTAGTCTAATTCAGCAATAGTGCAGGATAAAAGCTGATGAGTTAAGTAGTTTAATGGAACTGTCCTTCTTGCAGGAGGTCAGAATTTATCAAATATGCTGCTTCCTAGCTCATGTCTTCTAAAGTCTTTCCTTCTCTGTGTCTCTCTCTGACAGAAAAGGAAGAAGTGTGACAGAAGAGTTAATCCATTCATGAGTCATACGTGACAGATGAGAATTAAATCCAAGAATAAATTATAATAATTACATAAACTCTGCATCCCTAAAAGCCAAGACAATTAACATGCAAAGTGTGGTAAGCTCCTGCCAAGACAATTAACATGCAAAATCATGGTCATTAAGGCCAGCACCAAGGGCAGATGTTATTGGAGAGAGGGATTCTTGTTTGTGATGTTAAAATACAAAGGTGAAACAAGAAAATGGACAATTAATTTTTTTATTTTTTAGCACAGTCTTGCAGGGTAAGTACAAGCAATGGGAGAGGCATAATGGGTAATACTTAGGCCTTGTTTGGACAGAACAGGTTGTTGGTGTTTAAAAATGAGCTTGCTAACACAAAGATTTTACAAGACTTGAGTCAAAGGAGAGAAAAATAGTATTCCAGGTATTTGAAAGCAAGAAGATTATTTCTCTGACTGACTGGCTAGACAAAAGTGTCAAAGAGATGAAAAGGAGCCTAAAATCACATGATGATATAACATGTCTGATTTTTTCTGGTTTAAATTTCTCTAAGTACTGCACATGCTATATTATGCAGATTTTCTCTTTTTTGAATCTGATTAAATCTATTAATAAATCCTGGTTTTAGTTATACCACTTGAATCATTGGATTTCTCAAAGAATGTTACAGAGACTGTTCCAAAGAGATGAAAAAAAGTTTAAGGTTTAGGATGATATCATGAAGGGAAAGCATCTGTAACTGTGTGGCATTCTCAGAAGGGATTCAGAAGTTATCTCCTGGAAGGCAAGAAGTTAAGGACAAATGATAAATGCTGTAGTTTCCTAGTCCACATTTTCTGAGCTTATCAGGTTAAAAGGACCAGTCACTGGCTGTCAGATACCAGTGGGTTTCCCTGCCCCCTCCTTTTAAAAATATTTTTTTCCCTTGCCCACTTTGATAAGTGTGAAAGAAAGGTGGAAAATGAACAAATATATACAGCACAACCAAAAGTGGAGAAATGAGAAAGGCAAAGAAACAGACGCAAAAAAAAGAGGCCAACAGTGATGAGAAACAGGACATGGAGGGAAAGACAGGATGCAAAGCTGAGGATGAGGTAACTGAAATATGCCATGATGTTGCAACCATTTGTATGATCATGCAATCTACTATTCCATTAAATTAAGCTTAGTTGCTTGCTATGCTACATGGTTCTCTGAAGTAAAATTTTCTTGTTGTGACAACAGAATGTTCTGTATCCTGAAGAAAGCCTCTCTCGAGTACAAGCCATCTAGGATCACTGACCTGTCAAGCCTGTACTTTACAGTTCTGCACTGATAAGAGATGGTGTTCTCTTTCAGTGTTCATCTTAACCATTCCCCTGCTTGCAGAGTTCCTTAAGTGTACATAATATGTGGTTTCTGTTATAAACATCCATGTAGAGTAGCACTTTTTCCATTGATTCTCACCTCAAAAAATGCAAATCTTGTCAGGTTTTATGCATGACACAAGTCTCTGTGAGTAGCCAGAAGCCTTTGCTTCAATGGGACTTTATCAGACAGACATCTACTTTTGTCTGATTCTATTATTGTTACTGATTGTCAGGTTGTCCCTTGAAGAAATACACCCAAGTGAGTATGTATTGCATGAGCTTCAAAACACCTGTGTCTGCCTTGAAGTTGAGGTTAACAAAGAAACACCCACTCTGCCAAGAGGAGTATGACCTCAGTCTTACCCATGGTGCACAAGAAACTCTCACCAGCACGCCTGATTTATCATAAGCACAAGTATGGCAAGTGTGGAGGAACCTGTTTACATCTTTACCCAGCATTCTTCATTCCCTTCATTGTCACTCAAATTAACATAGACATTTCCTGCTGGAGTAATTGGCCAGGGTAAAATACAATTTTCTTCTCCAAAATTCTGAAATATTGAACAAAATTCAGTGCCCTGATTAATCCATAGATTACTTTTATACAGTTTTGGGGGATTAGTAGTGACCTCTCTCCAAGTGCTTCACAACCTGTCTTCTATGATCTTCACAAACACTCTGAGCTGTCTGCTTCTAAAACAGATTTCCTCGTTTTCTGGCTCTTATTGTGTTTCCTTCCTCTGTCCTTTCTGTACTTCTAGATTTATTCTAGTGCTTGAATGTCATCAACAAGCTGTTTGTTCCCTTTTTTTCATATCACTAACAAAGAAACAAAGACTTAACCTAACGTGAGGCATTTCTTCCTAACTCGATACTTTAATCTTTAACATTGCACTTTGTATATGATATTCTACACAGCTTTTAATCAATATAACAATGTTTCTCTGTATCAAAAGTGATTTGAATTCATTTTTCAGGTATGATTTCATTATTCACTTTATCAAGAGGTTTTCTAAAGTATTTCACATATAGTACTTTATTTCATCTAGTGATTTTGTAATTCTGTTTTAAAAAACAATGAAGTTATAGGAGTAAATCTACTTCCTTTGTAGATGTAAAATGCTTTTTAATATAGCAGAACTGCTGCACAGCAAAACTAGTTTTGCTTGCATTCAGCAGGAAGTGAGGCTGGCTCATTGACAGAGGAAAAAATATAGTAAAAAGAGGAAAAAAAAGGCAGGAAAGAAAAAGAAACATGCCAAAGTGAATAAGAAGCATTTTGAACTGTAGTGAAAGAGTATCTATACTAACACCTACTTCTGACAGTAGTCAAAAAGAGGAAAAAATTCAATAAGATTTATGAAATATATCCCCTTTCCTCTACCTTCTCCTACTCTGGCTTCATGCTTGAAGCAATATATGGTTCAGTGAGTTCCTATATCAGAGATTGACAGACATTACTTTTATGAATTTAACAGACTTCTTCAGCATTAAATGTCACAGTAAACTGCTTTTGTATTGTGCAAGTACCAGCACTGGATATTGCTTGTGACTATACTTCTTCCAGAGCTTGATCCCTTCATTTATGTTTCTGCATTTTTTATTGTAAGAAGCGGTGAACAGACATTCACTGATGACCTTTTCTATGCCATTCATGGCTTATGCACATGCACCATAACTCCCCTCAGTTGTTTTGGGTTTTTTTCCCAGGTTGTAAACTCACCTATTTTTTCTTGTAAGAAAGTTATTCCATAACTCTGGTCACCTCCACCTCATCCAATTCCTTTTCAGATTAATTTGGCAGCCGCACATACAACTGAAGGCACAGGGATAGCACGAGTTTAAATAGTCCCTAGAGGGATGTTTCCTATTTAATTCTCTGTGTACTTCCTAATATTCATTTTGACTCTGTGATGGCTGTGAGCATTCAGATCATGTTTGTACAGTCTGCGGACTGATATATTTGTCTGCAAAAAATTCCAAGATATATTGTAAGATAAGAGTTCATCTGAAAAACCATCATTTTGTCACTTTGTGGAGAGTTATTTTTTCACTTTTACATGTGGGTCATTTACATTTACAAACAGTGAACTTATTTTTCGTTTTGTTTTGACAAAGATCCTTTACTGTCTTTACCATAAAACAAAGACACTCTTTCAGCTTCTCTGCACTGGTTACTCGTTCAAAGAATTAATTTTTCTTCTGCAGCATTCATTTCTTTGGTAAGTGTGGAAGGTAAAGCAAAGATGTACATGACCAACACAGAAAGCAAGAAAACAGTAAAATGAGAAAGTAATTAAAACCAGAGGAAAAGGAACCTATAAAATCTGAAATTGCCTGGACTACTTGAATGACAGTCACAATAATTTCTATAGCAAGATGTAAACCCCACATTCTCCAGTTAGCTCAGATCTCTTGCCCTAAAGAAAAAGGGTGGAAGCCTAACACATCTATTTGGATTTCTGGGTTTTGAATTAATAGCGTATTTGGCTGGTGGATATCAGTTGCAAATAATGATCCGTCCCCAAGCGTTATACCTTTCTTGCTTTCTGGATAAAAATCTACTTTCTGAGGTAAGTGTGATTTTTTTTTTCCTATCTGTATGGTGAGAGAATGCCTGGAGGTGGAGAGTTTCTCGTGCAGATGGAGATGAGTGCGCTGAGTCACTGTCCTTTGATGTGTGACAAACTTCCTGCAGAAAGTTAGAGAAGGCTTCAGTCTCTCTTCTGTACCCCAAGTACAGAACTAAAATATCTCTCCATCTTATTAAAGTACTTCTGATGTAATTTCTAACTTTGAAATAAGTCATTTAAAAGAGCTAAATTTGATCAGTTTAAATACTTTGTACATGGAATTACTCAGGGTGTTAGGCCTCTTTTTCATTGTTTCATTAGTGGCTAAACTACATATATAAAGTTCCATCTATATATAACATAATTTTGTTCTGAATATGCCTTTTTAGAATGTTTACTTGACATTTGCTAGATAAGCCCTCTAAATAATCTAATTCTAGGAAAATCTGCATGAAAACGTCATTTTTTAATGTTGAAAAAATCACCATGATTTTTTTCTGAAATTATCTTCTTTTGCCTTCTCAGAGTTTTGGTATAATGCCCCAGATCTACTTTATACCCCTTGGGTCCTTTTCTGCTGGGGGTATTTGAATGCTACATATGATATTTAGTAAACACAAATTGAGGGATGGCAGCAGGGAGATGTCTCTGGTTACAACTGCTAGGTTTGAGCGACGGAGACTCCAGTGTGGCTGAGAGTAACTTGCTCCTGAGGCCCTAGCAATGCACAGGAATGTTTGCAGACATTCAGGGGACAGAAAAATGTGCAGTCAGTGACCCACAGACATTCATTTACTTCCTATGTACTCAACTCTGACTTCTCTGATTTGCATAGAGACAGCAAGACTATTCCCTGATAGACATACAGCTAATCCTCTAAACCATTATCAGATAGCTTACTTGATTGCTACTGTAATATGCCTTCTCTTTTCCTATCCCTATCCTCCCAGTGATTATTCCATGGATTTTTTCCCTTTATTTAAGGTCCTACTTTTAGAGCTAATATTTTGTTAAGTCAATATTGTCACAAATCTTATGCCTTCAGTTCAGCTATCATATTTTCCCTTTTCTATTTCTTCCAGTTTCCTTCTTCCTTTTAGCTGCCTTGCTTCATGTAACTATTTCCTTACTGATGGTTATTTAACTGTTAGTGGAGAACTTCCATGGAGTCTCTGTCTTCTTAAGTGATGCTGGGGCCAAAATTACAAGGAAGACTGTGCAATTGAAGAACTTCACAGTGAGGACTCAGTCATATTTATTGTAGTAGAAGCATTTGGGTTTGGGGTTTTTCTTTATTAAAATATGATTTTTATATATGACTTTGCAGATATAATTTAACTGACACAAATTCTTGGTGATAGCTTTGATGGATATTATACTAAATCCTTAGATGAATGTAGTGTACAGGACATAAGAATCATACAATTGGACAGATCCCTCCTTCATAGTGCCTTTTAAACAAATAGTCAACTGGCAGGCAGACAGAAACATTAAAAAAATAGACATTATATTGGAAGAAAATAATTTTTTCTCTATATTAATTAAACTATCCTAAACCCAAGTCAACCAGCCTTGATCTTGCACCATCCTTACATATTCTGATTCTCTTCACTATTTCCCTTTTTTCCCACCAGATAATGAAGAGGTACTGTTGCTGTCCTTTGAAATATATAGAGATGATACTGTTATCATAAGGTTAGTGCAAGTTTATTTTTAAAACCCCAAACAAAATAAGCCCCTCAGTCTAAAAAAAGTATCATTATTTTAATTGGTCAGTCTCATGCTATAGAGAGGTTCTGTTATGGTAAATTGAAATAAACTTTTGTTAGCTTTCATGCTGTATTTTTAAGTACCCACTGATTTTCACAAGCTGACTGTCAAACTGTAGACAGTATCACCTGAACATGGCTTGATAATTTAGTGTGCTTATGATAACTCTCTCACTTGATTTAGTGATTTTTGTCTTTCTTAATAAATGCATGTTTTGCAGTGATCTATTGAAAAAAATGGGCTCTTAAGTCTTCAAGAAGCATTCCAAAACAAAAGCCTCTAGTGGGCTTAGGAATTGATGCTCATTTTCCTGAAGTATAATAGATGAAGTCGCTTTAGTTTCTTGTTTATCCTTACAGAGTGCAAATACTGTGTACATCTCATCTGTGTCAGATCATATCCTCTTCATTCAGAATGCGTAATGTTTTGCCTGGCTCTTGTTTCTGAAGTGAAAAGAAGATCTAGCATAGCATAATCTCATTTGAATTAACATCAGCAGTTCCAAATGTTTCATTATTTTTCACATAGCTAGGAAGGCTTGCAATAGCAGTGATCTCAACTCAAAAAATCTCATCTTTTTTTGGTTAAATCATGCGTGCAATTACACACACAGTAGAAAGATGTGGAATGAACTAAGGTGAAAGTACACAATGTCATCACAGTAACTGTGAATAACATACAAAAGGAGCTCATCTGGACTGACACCTCCAATAATAATGCTGCATGAAAATGCACATCCTGTATATTACCTTTCCATTTGGCCTGTGTTAACATAAATATATTACATGACTCCAAAGCTCTTAATTCATCACAGGACACTTATTTTTTGCATTTCTTTGTTTTGCCAATTTACTAAGGAAGAAGTTTAGTGTTTTCCAAAAAGACTAGGACAAGAAGAATGTGTTTGAATTAATTCCATTTACATGGAAACTTATTCCAATTGCACTGCTTGAGATAGATGTAAAAGTTCAATGGGACATTTAGAAAAAAAAAGTAATTTGAAATATTAGTAGTGAAGCCTTGGTCTTGATGAACTTTGTTTCCAGCATGGATGAGTATCTCATTAACATCTTGTCCTCAGCACAAAATTTAAGGCTGACTAGGTTAATGCACCCAAGGAATCAAACTATATGAATTTGTGAGTGACAAATTGTTTGAAACCAATTAAATATCCTTCTCTGACAGGTACCAGATGTCAGGAAGGGAAGAGGCTGCTTAGGGAAATTGCAAGTGTTAATGGTGTAGTTAAAATCATGCTAAACAAACCGTTTTATTTTGGGGTTATGGGAGGGGTGTGTATGTGTGGCTGGAAGCCTTTCTAGGATTTCCTCCCTCTTCAAGAGCTTTATTATATTTTTAAAAATATCATCTCTTCAGCTTAGGAGTAAAAGCAAAGAACACTAACCAAATAAAGTGTTATTTTTCCTGGTGGCATTTGGAAGAGGAAACTTTTCTTTTTGTTTCTCTTTCTGTTTACTGCATTTTCCCTTTATTTTTCTTCTTGCTTTCACTTTTTTTCTCATCTTCCTATTTATCTCTTTATCTTTTTTTCTCCCAATAAAATAAATCAGGTTTATAAAATAATCATGACATTGATCACTTTTTCCTGAGTCTTGCCCAGGAAGTGTGTTCATTTATTACATGAATAGTTTTTTGGGTGAGTTCTGGACCATTGACATTACTGTGGCACATAAAACACACACAAGCTGTAATATAAGGCATTTTCTAAAATTTGAAGGTTTTGCACAGTAAAACGTATTTTTTAATTTCTTTTGCTGACTGCAATGTTGAATGGACTAGGGAAAAAAACCCAAACAAGTAAAAATAACCCAAGTTTTTGAACTTTCCTGAAATGCATGACTTATGATATAGTTAACCTTGAGTTTTAGAAATATGTAAATCTAAATATGTCAATGGCTTGAAAGTCATATAAATTAAAATATAAGCAGAAATTGATTTTATTTGCCTTCAATTTTTTCATTATGTAAGATACACAGGTTTCAGACTTGGGAATCTATGTCCTTAAATCATTTTAATAATTGCAGTTTTTAAAACGTAGGTTATATAGCGATCAATTTGTTTCATGGAAAAATACTATTCAGGCACAAAACTGTTTTGTTTGTTCTCAGGCACAATGACTAATTTAAAACATGTGTAGGGTGTTTCACTTCCCCAACACATTCACCTAAACGAAAATATTTAGGTTATCTTTATAGCCTGGTAATTGTCCTCGCAATGTGTGATTCATTCTTAATGTTGAGTTTCAATGGATCAGGTTACGATAAATATATATTATCTGAAACTTTTTGGATGAAAGCATAGCTTACTGTTTTCTCTTAATTGTCAACTTAATAGGATTTAGAAAGGGTTTGACTGCAATTTGTCACAGTCTCTCTCAGAGAGAGAGAGTGAGGGAGAGGCTTTCTGAGAAAGGATGACCTCCAGCTTATAATCAGTGAAAAGTGCAGGAACAGAAAGCAGGTTACTGCTCACATGAAGAGGAGTAAGAGCAATGATTCCTGCATGGTATTGGTGAGGTAATTGTTTGGGTAATTATTACTATCTTTTTCAGTTCAGAACTGTTATTTTGCTCAAAAGTTAGAATAGTTTGGCTGAAGCTGCTTTTCAAGTCCAAAGTTCATCAGTGTCTGTGTAAAGTACTGCGGTCCCTTGAGAGGCAGCGTGACAGTCAGGAGTCACAGCTCATCACAGGAACATATCGCACTGATGTCATCTGCTGGGCAGCAGGAGCCTATCCCAGCACTAGGACTTCCTTGGGGACAGGAAAGGAGCCAAGTACAACACTTTTGCTGACAGCAATCCAAGCATTATTTTACTCTTCCATCTGTTTCTCTCTCTCTAGTCTACTATTTCTGTTCCATACAAAGAAAGGACTTCTTCATTGTCTGTATATCATTAACAGCTCTGCATAGAAAGGCTATCAAAATGCCATTCTGCTGTGTATCTTTAAACATACAATGAGGAGGTGCTAGAGTGAAAGGAAGCAATGGATTTTCTTTTTATTTTTTTTGTTGGAATAGACAAAGAAATGCACTCTTTTCATTAAGTACAGAAGAAACTGTTCTGTTCCATATAAAATAAATGCTTAAAAATAACAAAGGCATGTCCACTGATAAAATGTTCCAATTCAGAATCTGAATTCCTGGTGGAGGAAAGAAAAAAGATCATTCATTCGCATTTTTTTTTGGCTTGTACTTTCCAGTTCATTGGCCTGCTAAATGTGAGCCCCTTAGGCCAAACTTGGTTCAAAGCTTACATACAATTCTCACTGAGTTTGCATAATATATCTCCAAAATAATTGATAGTGGTTTAAGCATCACTAGGTTAGAACTGTCTAACATAGGTGAACAAGAAACCTATGGAGTACCACTGCCCTATATTATAATCCAGCTCTGACTGAAGGAATTCTCTAGCCACTCTATTGTCTCACAAATTGAACATTTTATGTAATTTTTCTAATTACTAGCTAAAATGCAAGCCTGTCAGTCACTGACAACTATTATTCATTCCAATGGTACTTTAATGTAAGCTAGGAGTAATACAGGGGGGAAAAAAGCATAAGTGAAAAGAAAACTAACCAGATTTTCTTTTTATAGAAAATTCCAAGGAAAAGAAAAAGTGACTATATTTTCCCCCAAATATATATTAACTAGAACACATTACTAAACTGTAGGCAATACAGTCCTGAAAGATCACATCTAAATCCATGAAAGAAGAGCTAGAAACTCATCTTCTGTATTACTCCCAATGGAGGTTTAATAACCTGCTTCTGCAAGAACATTATACAAAAGAAACAACTGAAATGTATTTGGAAGCAAACACAATGGAGAAAATGTCTGTCTTGTTGTTCTGAGAAGCTATGAAAACCATACTGAAAAGCTATGTAATATTGTATTCAAATCACAGGAGGAAAAAAAACGCATCAAAACAAAGTAAATTAGAAAATAAACTAAAACCAGGAACCCAGAGAACTCTTCCAGAATAGAGTAGTTAGAAAATGCTCTAATTCACAATTACTGGTCAACACACAGAGAAATAAATCCTTTTAATTTTATATCTAAAGCAAAATGCTCTTTTCAAATCAATCATGAAGAATAAGCTTGGAGAAGTACTTGACTCATCAAACATTTTCAGCCTGGTTATTGTTATGTGTCTTAAAATACCAGCAGTGCAACCATAATTACTAAATTTCACAAAATAATGAAAGAATGCTGCAATTTCTGGGAGAAATTTGTTGCAATTAAATGCAATTCAGAGAAGTTCATAATGGCTGGGCCAAGTGTTTAAAGTTGTTGATTCTTCCAAAACCTGAGTTGCTTAAAATTCCACTGTGACCATACTAGTTTGAGACATCCGTTAAAAACACCAGTGGATGAAGTGCTTGGCATATGGATGGACTGAAGCAGGCATACTAAAGAAGGTTAATTTAATCTTCTTTCACAGCAAATTTAAAGGTGACTAATTAGATATTCCAGCTGTTGGGTTTTCTATGCAACAGCAAAGAGCAACTTTGCAAGAGCAAAATATGTTTTTTCTCTTTGTGTCTTTTGCTTAAATGAAAGAAATCTATTACGAGCAAATATAAATTTTTGTTTGATAGAGAGTTAAAAAAGAGAAACTGGAAAATTGCTAGCATTCTAATTGCTTTCTTTGAGGGATTCTCAAACTACTCTTGCAACAGGCAGCAGTGGTGGCAGAACAGGTTCCTTTATACAAGTTCAGCCTGTTTATCACCAGCAAAAGGAAAGGGTGGATAACAGAATCATCCAAACACAACAGATGGGAGATGTACTAAATCACCCATTTCCTGTGCTGTTTCTCATCCATCCTTAAATGATCAAGTACCTTTTATCTCATACCACAACATCCCAAGACATGCATCCCTAACATAGTTTGCAGACCTTTCCCTCATGTTTTTCCCTACTAAATGGATGACCCTAGAGCTCCCTAGTTCCATAACCTTCTCTCCTACAACAATATCACCTAGAACCATTAATTTGGAACTTTTGCTATCCCCACATTCAGGGGTCATCACCCTTCTCCTGTGAGTGGCAAATGCACTTCACCATTCACCTGACAGAGATATCTTTCTTCAGAAGCTGATATGGCTAACTGAAGCATTAAAGGCTTTGTTAGCAATGTAATATAGCCCACATTCATTTTTATGAAAACTCATAACACTACAAACTAGGTGGTCTTGTTTTCATGGTACCCATTCCTGTTGGTTTAGGTTATTATAATAGGTTCTCCTATTACACTGTGATTGGAGGTCTGTTATCCTAAGAGTCTTCTTGCATAGTCTTAAGCAGATATAAACAACTTCTAGCAGTAGATAGAGTAATGCATTATATTTCCAGCTGTTAACAATACTGTTAAACGGCAAATAAGTGTTACAATGCTAGTATTAGTGACAGCCTTCAGGTGTGCCTTCAGTGTGTGCGTGAAGGTAGGTGCTGCAAAAGCTGAATGACACACTAGCCACTACTTATCAGTGTTAAACGGGTGTTAAATGGAAAGGAATATTTTATGAGATAGGTACAGCTACTGTGGAGAAATAGCTGTGAGAGACACAAAAGGGTTTGCCCTGTGGCAGCCTAAACTGATCTCAGTGCTGCCTGCCAGAGTTTCACTCTCCTTCCATCCGGCCTTCTTGGGCCAGCTCCAGCTGAGCTGACAGAGTGCTGAATCATCAGAAAACACTTGCCTTTATTGTCAGATCTGTTTTGTGCTGACTTACTGTGCTTAACACAGGGTCTGGCAGGCAATGGAGCCAGCACAGGGAAGACTGGAATGCACAGGCAGGGGCGGCAGAATGAAATGGCACTAGAGAAACCAGCAATTAGACCGGGTTTCAAGTCACTAAAATTGCAGCCTATACTGCATCTAAAGACAGTCAGCAACTGTGTATCCTGCATGCCCAGTATATCGCTACACTGACTGGTGTAAGACGAGAATATGTCAGAAACAAAATATTGACTTGCCAGAACAAAATGTGGAAGAGGAGAAAACCAGGAAAATAACTGTACCTGAAGCAAAGGTCATGGAAATCTAGTCCAACTGGGAAAGCATATAAGCATATTTTAAGATGAATTTTTTGTTTTCCTGGTTGTTCTAGGTAACCAGAACTGCTGTATGTTCTTTGTCAACACAAACTAGGCAAAAACTATAGCTCTATCTGGCACCAATCTCATCTTCTGTTGGAAATTGTTTTGGAGTATGCTAAACATCAGCTATACGACAAGACTTAGAGTAATAAATCATAATATTATTTAAAACATTCTCAATCAAAATATTTACCCAGTATTACTATTTCACTGTATTGCCTTCCAAGGCACTGAAAAAATCCTTGTGCTGAGGGTGGGCATGACTTCCCCACAGCATATACCTGCAGCTGGGCAGGAACAATCCTCCTTTTCCTACACAGTGGAGACACCCTGTCTCTTACCTCTCACACCTGCACTCCTTGATAAAAGTTTTCTCATCTCTGACTTCATGAAGCTGAATTTCTCACTCATCTCCTATAGCCCCTGCAATGACAGCACTGTGTTGGAATGTTCTGGTTTCATACTATATATGTGCAGGGGTTTTTTAGTCTCTCTTGTTTTTTGCTTGGTTGTGAATTGGTGATTATAATAACCCTTATTTAAACCATCACTCTCCCGTAGCATACACAAAACACCTCTTCCCTTCAAAGAACAAGTTGGTTTACTGTGACAGACCAGATTCCAATGTCAGGATCACTTCTTTATAGGGACTCACAGCGGTAGAGATAGACAAATCAGCAGGAGATTCACTGTCACCTAAATATAGGATATTAAAATATCCTATATTTAAGGAATAATATTATTCCATAAATATAGGATAATACATTTATCTGTTTAATGCACTTGTATCAAGTTGAAAAGACTTTGTAATGTTGTTTTCTTTTCCAGGCTGTAGTATGATGTTCTATAAGATGGAAAACAAACCCCAAAACCCTGGGAAGCCAACGGTACCTTTAAGCCCTCCAGCTCTAATTACCAAACAACCTTGTCTGCCTCAGGAGCAAATTCAATACACTTCAACAAAATATCAATATTTTTATTAGCAACCTCTTTAAACAAAGCAAAATGCTGTGTACTTATGATCTAAGAATGGCTAAAAAGGGCAAAGGAAACAAAACCATCAGAACAACAAAAATGTGTTTGCTTTTTTCGAGATAAAAGCAAAGTAAACCTTTTCCAAATGTGCTTCAGATAATGCACTTGGTCGAGTCAATCTTGCCCTTTTCGACTTTATCATTAATTATTCAACAGGGCAGTAAAGAAAGTTCCAAGCTTCAAGCAGTGCGTATGATCTGGTTTTTATGCAAAATTCAGAGTTTGATTGCAATCTTTTTTACAAGCAGTACCAGCCAAGTTGCCAGGATTCATTTCTAGACTCACACAGCATTTAGCAGAAGCTCAATAGCTGCTAGAGCAGTGAAGCAGAACTGCTCAGGCATGATCCCTGGATCTTCTCACAGACAAATCTTCCTGATAAATTTGTCAATCCTTTCTTTTAATAAAATCAGCAGTCATAGTCTTCCACAGTTGAAGATGTTTCTTGAGAAAAAGGCTTTGTCCATATGTTGTGACTTAGACAAATGATCTTTAGTAGACCAATTTGCATGTCCATCTGGACACTGCTGAGCTTTCTGTAGCAAAGGTGGCATCTCACAAGTCTTCTTAGAGATGTGGCTCTGAAAGGGCAGAGCTTCCTTTGGAAAAACAGCCCAGCATTTTGAAAAAAATGAGAACAAGTCTGGAAATGGGAGCCACTGTGCATGAAGGCCTCCAAGTTCTGTCCACAGACATTGAGAGAATATTTTCCACCAGGACCAAACATTTTCTGTCCTGAAACCACATGATCTTAAAAGCTGTTCCCACCACAGGCTTGCCTAATTTCACCCGCTACTTACTAGTTTTGCTAGCTGTGGGTAATTTGATTACACAAGTTTTATCAGTTGCCCAAATAGCCTGAAAGATAACTGAGAGAAGATATTAATGTACCATATAATCAAGAGCATATATTAGAGTACTGTTTTTCAGGATTAATTTCAGCAATTGAAAAATTATTTTTCAGATATAGATTCCTTCAAATGTTAAAATCTGCTGGATTGAGGGAGTAAGTAACATTTGCAAATTTTAAAAATGTTGCTTTGCAAAACTATCAATTAACATTGGAAAAAGTAATTTGAAATTTATGGGTGCTGATGTTTACATAGTTGAAAAACACCACATAATGTGATTTTTCAATGACAAAAAGGACATAATAATTTTCAATGTTAAAAAGCACATTAGAAACTATATAACATCAAGAATCTTGTGCTCATTACTGAACCCATCCTCTTTATTCACTATCTTTCAATGATTTCCTCTTACAGCATCATGCAAAGCAACTATGGTATTTCCTTCGCATGCAGACAACTATGCAACAATGCAATTCAGTTATGTAGCTATTTTCATAATTATATCTAAAAGGTTTGTTTTACTATTAACTTCCCTCAAATTTAATTGCCTTACAAAGAGTTCAAGATAAAACAATTTCTAAATTTCTCCTTATAATGTATCTCAACAGAAAACAACTCCTGAAATTCTCCTGCAGTAGAAACAATTGCATCCAGCAGGGATACTAAATGATTCAAGTAACAGCAAAATCCTACAAAAGCTTTTAAGACAAGAAGAATCTAGTTTGATTTTCATTTGTACCCACTGAAGTCTTACTTCAGTGTTTTACATCAGCAGGCAAACATAATTCAGTATTTCCATTTATTAATAAAAACTGTCCATGTTTTAATGATCTAGTTCTTCAGAAAGAAAACAGATTATTAAGCGAAATACTCTTTGCCAACTAAGGTTAATAAAAACCCAGAACCAAGTGGGATACCTTTTACTATAGCAACTAAAGCTTCGACTTATCAAACACATCAAAGCTTACATGTGATTAACTTGATTGAAAACAGACCCTGTTTTCCCAAAGAAAGGGAGGGAGTAAGATGGGAAAGAATGAGAGCTAAACAGGTGTAACATCATAGGCATTTGTGTCTGGTACATGCTGTTTGACATGTGATTTTTTTGCAGCAGCTCTCTTTCTATAAAATTTCAACATCCAAATCACAGCCCTGATAAAGATGAAATGTAAAAATGGGATTGTGCTTAAAACTGGCAATTAGTCTTAGATAATATATATTTTTTTTTTTGCTAGGTGTATGCTAGATAAATATCACTCATCCTGGTAAAGGTCACCCACTGACAGCTTGGGCCATCTCAAGATATTTGGCCTCTGAGATGTCCCAGTGCTGCTACCTTGCCTGAGCCAAATATTATATGAGAGGTGCTGCAGGGGTCAGCCCTAGTTCTTCTAACCTTCCATGTAGATCTGATATGACTCATTTCCTGCATCAAAGAAATCTTGACTGAAAAGTACAGTTATGGATTTAAGAACAACAGGGATAAGAGCCCTTTGTCACTAAGTGGGTTAAAATAGGCTGTTTACATAGGATTTGTCAGGATAGTAAAATTATGAGCTTAAAAAAAAAAGAAAGCAGAGGGACTGGAATGCATGGGTCTGTCTGTTTAGCTTGTGGAATGCCAAAGCAGAATAGATCAAACTCTCACTTTTTGTTATTTTCTCACCTCTTTGTCTGCCCCTCTAGCCCCAGGACAACATGGCCTGATATCAATGGCAGTATAGCTCTAAGTATCCTAAATTAGCATAGTTGCAAGATTTGGTTTCACTTTTCATTCTTTATTTCCACACATGCTTTTATGTAAAAGCTGAGCAAATCACATTGGAAATAATAGTGTGGAAACTGTTGGGTCATTTGTTCCTAAGTTGCATCTTGCCCTAAGTCCATTAGTGAAAAAACATTCTGCTCCTTTTTTTTTTCCAAATTCATAGCTTTCCTTTATATTTAGTTCAGTCCTTCTAACTTCAAGAAGTTCCCTTGTTCTGAGTTCATGTTTGCTGTTATTTTTGCTATATTGTCATTGCCATATTGTCCTCTTGGTGTGTTTTTTGTCTATTAAAATTTCCTAAGATTTTTTAATATTTCGGTCCAGGCCTGTCTCAACATTTAGGAGTTTACTTGCCATTGCCATCACTTGATTCAAACTATTCCACATTTTCCATAGTTTTAAGAAATCTTGTTTAGGTAATTCTGGGACTATCATGCTAGTGGTCTGAACTTTATTTGTTTAGAACCAAATTTTGCATCAATAAATAGGTACGGCAAAATAACAATAGGACAGAATCTTTGCTTTTTTTGAGATTTCTCAGCTCAGTGTGAGAAATCAGATGTCCGTAAGACAGCCCAAAAGCCTTCTCTCAGTATGCAAGTAGGATTTATGACAAAGAATGAATGATGTCATCTGTGTCCACTTTCCTTGAAAAATAAATAATGTGCCTGGGTGTCCTTCCCTTTAGTTTGTTGTGCAGGCATGTTTCAGTCCTGTATTTTTCCTTTTGCAATCCCCATATATTCTTAGGGACTCTCTATTCACTTTTAACACCCTGAGCCCTGAACAGAGGTCTACAACGTGTCTGTAGTGGGCAGGTACAAGCCCGTGCCACACACACGGAGGTAATTCACTCTTTCCTCGCCTGCACTTTGAGTTGGTACAAACTCATTCTGCCCATATTTTAAGTCATAGTGGGAGACTGACTCAGAGGTAATGAGCCCTGGTGAAAGTCTACTTGGTGACTACTTACTGTAGGGATGTGGCTTTCACTAACAAATTTATGTTTACCTATAACTTGCAGGACTGCAGGATTTGGAGGAATACATACATGCTGTACTGTACCTTTGCTGAAACAGTAGCAACAGAATCTTCTAATTCTGAGACCCAGAGTTTCTATACTTAGTCTCCATCTGCACAAGGGAATCTTATTCCGTTCAAATCTTAAAGGTATTTTTAAGTGATAGTGCAAAACAGTACCGAATCATTTTCACAAAGAAACATATTGGTTGAACTAAACCTTTCCTGCAGGATTCTTTTTAACCCTTCTCTGTGATTTGATACTCCACAAGTGTTTGCAAATCACATATGGATCCATCTTGTCATCATCTCTTGAGACTTTCTTCTCATGAGGGTATTTAAAAAAGATTAAATGTTCCCTGAAAAGAAATACTGTCAAAAAATTGTTTTTTTTACTAGAGGTTAAATATCCATACCATACAGAATTTAAAACTTCATGTGTATAAATAAATCGGAATGCAATAATTTAGCTAAATTAATTATTCTGATACCAAAATCATACTTGCATTCTTCCAAAAACATGTCTGTGAAAATTTTTCTGTGGGTCCTAGTCTGCTACAGCCTTGCAAAATTAGAGAAATCTTGATGAGTATTGCAGGAAGAAAAGGAAGAATTCAGGACAGAATGTCATCAACTCTTATTGTGTGAAAACCCACTCAGAATCACAGAACATTCTGAGATGGAGGGGATCCACAGGGATCAAGTCCAACTCTTAAGTTAATGGCCTGCACAGGGATCAAACCTGTGCCCTTGGCATTTTTAGCACCATGCTCTAACCAAATTAGTTAATCATCTTGCTACTAGATTGGTTAAAGCTAAAGCACTGATGCCTTAGGTTTTAACTCTTACATTTTTCAGATTCTGTACTGCTTAGTGTATGACTCCGAAGTGTCTTGCAGCCTGTGAGCTGCTGTTCTCTCATGCTAAGACAGACATAACAAAGCCTCTCCAGGCTTGCTCTCCAAGGACACCCAGACCGTCCTAGGCCCAAAATGTGTAAACCAGCATCTTGAGAAGGGGGGGCAAGCTGAGGGGCAGTTACATCATTAGCTAAAGTTTAATTGGTGAATTTATGCTGATATGCAAAGGGACCAAACCTATAACAGTGTGAAGAACTTGTCACTTGTCATCCATCTTGGGTGTAGGCTTTGGCCCACCCAGGGTGTACCTCTGAAGGACTTTCAAATAAATATCCGCCTTTATTCCCTTACTCCTGTCTAGTCTCTGTTTCCAGGTTGGCCTCTTAAGGCATCAGCACCAGAATACCAAATCCTGCTTTTTATTCCTTTATAGGTGACAGTTTTCAAAAGTCCTTACATAGCCTTTTCTAGTTCAGATAAATATCTCATACTAGTAGAGGAATATGAGACAATAATCCATTTATGATCTACTTATCTAGGAGTTCATCTGGGGAAGAAGGACAGGCAAAGTAAAAACAGAAAAGAAACAGAAACCTTGTAAGAGAAGACCAAAGAAAAGAACAAGAAGAAAGACGTGTTAAAATACCTCTATAAGAAAAGGCAAGGGAAACAGAAAAATCCATTGTTAAATGGATTAAAACAAGATTAAAGCAATTAAACCAAGAAGATTAAAGGAGAGCTGAAAGCAACAAAAGGTGTTGAAAAGATAGAAGAAGCAGAAGGCACAAAATGAGGAGAAGCAAAAGCAGCAGCTGTCTGCAAGAACCAGTAATTTTTAAACTGATGCAGCAGGTGTCTAAGAAGCAGTATAGCCACATAAAAAATTTAACAGCATGCGGCTTGTAGGAGCATAAACATATAGGTTTCAAGAGTCTGGTTTGGCAGGTTGCTTGTGTTACCCGGACAGAAAGGCTGCTCACTACTGGCTGAGGGAGAATGCCCCGCCTCTATGAATCTCAGTGGTATCTGAATCTGCACTCTCCTTTTGAAGACGGAGATGTCCGGCACTGATGTTTGGCATTCTACAATTCAGAAGAGATTCCATAAGCATTTACAGAAGTTTTGCTTAGAAAATTCCCAAGTGGCAAAGACTTGTGGCATCCCAGCAACTTCCCATAGATAATGAAAGTTGTTCACATAGCAATATTATCCCTCAGGAGAATGCATTCAATTCCTTACTGGCCTTAACACATTAAAAGTCCCCACACGACAACTAGCCTCTGCTAGAATGAAACCTGCTGCCAAAAGCTAAAGAATATATTTTCCTTCTTCCTTCCCAACACAGGTAGTGAAAGAAGAGAAATCAGTGCCCATATGTGTGCCTAGTTTTCTCAAGCTGAATAATCTAAGCTTTATTTCTGCCTTCATTCAAAGCAGGTGTGAACCCACTTTCAACTCAAAATTTATCCTGATTCTCTTATATTCTCAAAGTATAGTGAGATGGAAGTTCAGCTGATAAATATATCAGTGTACATCCAAACTGTTATGGTTTACAGGACATGCATGAGCCTGCTCCGCTTCTGTTTGCCAGCAGATATCCTCCCTTGTCTAAACAAAATAAAAATTCAGCTATAGCCAAAAAGATGGAAAATGTGGATATGTCAGTTAGGGCATATTCCTTAGGGCATGTGCCTTTTTTTAGAGGCTGTGGCTACTCTGTTTATAAAAGAGGGGTCCGGCATTGATATACAACTTCTAGACTATTAGGATAGTCCCTGGCATAGTTGTGGCTCATGTGAATGAGTGCTTGCACAGGCAGTATCCATGTACAGTTTGGAGCTTAGTAAGGGCTAAAACCCACTCCTGACAGGCCGTTTGAATAAAGCCCTTCTGGTTTGGGCAGCTGCAGAGTTTAACTGTGGGGACGTGAACTGTTCTGAGTCAGAGATGAGTCCCTGCCTTGTATTATTTACTGTTCCACAGAGGTAACCATAGCACTCACAGTGGTTACAGGGTTATGCAAACTTCTCATATTAAAGAAAGGCTCTAGTTAAAACATTTTATTTGTGGCTAGATAATCTATTTGCAATTATTTGCCCATGGAAAGGCTCTTGTAAGCAGCATTTATTTTTCCAGCTAAACCTGGGATGAACACAAAAATCACATAAAATAGAGAGGTATCCTTTCAGCTGCCATTAAAAATCTGGAAGACCTGGGTCTGCCCTCTCCACCATGCTGCAGATATTCTGTTTCAGGACATTGTGAGTACTAACAGGATATTTAAGGTCATACCTCCTAGCTCTGTTTACTATGGCTGCTTTTCTTTCCCTGATTGCTGCAAATGACTGCTTTTGCTAAAAAATAATCTCCTTCTCACTGACAGTCTTATGGCAGAGAATCTTTTAAGTGGTAAGAGGCAAATCTCAGTAGTGAGTCACCCAATCAGTCAATCAAGAAAGTAGTGAAGATTGCTTTATGGCCAATCTCATGCGTATATATTCCCCCTTGCTTTGCCCATCAGTGTCAAATTCAAAATGCAGGTGCATAAATGCTCGTCAGTGGCAGCGCAGTCATTATCATGTAATTTAACTGGTTGATAGGTATGCTCAGTAATGTGACTCACTATTCAGACTTCCTTCTCACCAGGGGAAGTATTTTCTTCTCAGATTTTTTTTCCTAATTTGCACCCAATTATTTTGTAAGAAATTAAGCAAGATGGATGTACAGCATGGGGCTTCTGGTTTACTGGAACAACAGTAAGCCTCTTCCTTTTTAGTCATCTGCCATTCATGTCTTCTGCATGGAAGAAGCCTTAAGTATAACCCACTTTTAACAACCAATAGTTGACATTCAGTGTGACCATTCAAATGCTCACTGCCTCCAATTCCAGGCTCTTCACCTACGTAGTTACATCAGGAGTCTTAGTTTCCTAGACCTCACAAAGAGTTGAGGTTTGCCAAAAGATAATTCAAAGCCTATGTATCTGCCTGCTGTTCTGAATAATGGTGTGAAAGGGTCTGTTTTTCTGTGTTGTTTATGTCTTAGTCTGAAGAAACCGACTTCATAATTTAGCCATTAAATTTAGGTGTCTGAAATTTCACATGGAAGTGTAACTTTTACAGTGTTCCCAAACTGTTAAGGCCAATCTCAGGCGCGGTTGTGATACAACCTTGTCCACAGAATGTAGTCACTCATTACTTCTTTTCTGGTCTTCCCTGACACTGAAGCATAGATGAAACTGGCAAACCATTTCAGGGTGCTGTCATCATATAAAATTAGTTTTGTGAAAATCTGTCTGCTGTTTAAGCTCCATCAGCTGTCTTACTTCAGTTGTAATGCAGAGAAGAAGAATGAAATGAGAAGCATGGCACACCAGTCTAAATAAGAAGTGGTTTAGATTAGTTTATAAATTGTTTTGAAAAAGCACCATGTGGCGGTATGTGACACCGAATTTAGGATGCACATTAATGACATTAATTGGGTTGATTTCCCCATCCAAGTAAGAGACCCTGAGTGCGGGGACGAGGAAGAGGCAGAGGGTGAAACCCCTGCCTAAGAGTACAGCCCCTCTGGTGTCAATCGGTTGTCACACCCACCCTCCTTACAGAAAAGCCCAGGGTCCCAGGTTCCTAATGGGTTTGACCCCTTATGTTTATGTATAACCCCTGTTGAATATGTAACTTTAGTCCAGAAAGTTCTTGTCTGTTAGTTAGTTGATTGGTTTGTTCAAATTGTACCCTCCCCTGAGACCCTTTGATTGACTGTATGTCACCCCTTGTCAATCCCCTATTGGTTGTTTCCCTGCACCCCCCCCATTTCTCCTCCCCCTGCTGGCAGGGGTATAAAACCCCCGTGCCACAGAGCCCCCTTGCTCCTTTTATAGCACTTTCCCTTCGAGCTTGTTCCCCTGCTCTCCCTGCTCCTGGGAATAAAGCTTGGATTTAGCTGCTACAAAGGAGTCCTTCCCATCCTTC
>VXBT01006738.1:0-68743 GCA_013400235.1 Oriolus oriolus
GGATGGAAAAACGGGCTGCGACACCCAAGCACTCTCCTATGGTATTATGTTTTTGTGTGACCCTACATCCATGAGCCACAGGAGGTATTTTCACCAAACAAATCATGCAAAATCATTTTTCCCCAATATCATAATGAAGAACTTCCATGCTCCGCAACAGCTGCTGATGATACTTTTGAGGGACAGCTTGCTCTCCTGCTGCTGGAGATTCCCAGCGTGGCTTTGCATGGAACTACCTATACCTTGATAGTACCAAGGGCCGAAATTAAGCTCTGTGGCACTGTCTTCCCCTGCCATCCTCCTCTCCTTTTCCTGGACATGCAGGGTGTGGCAGGAGAAGTCTAATACCGTGGGCATTGGCAGCAAAGGACTGTGTTGTACAAGAAACTGAAGCACAGACAGAAATGTTCATCTGAGAGCCCTTGGTCCACCACCTGGGTTTCAGCTCTCCTGGGTGAGAGTACTGACTAATTAGCCATGAGACATCAGCTCTTACAACTCCACACGCATTTCCTACAGCTGAGGGGCACAAGACATGTACAACACACTTTGGTGAGCCAAGAGAGGAGGAGGTCCAGCAGTACACTGATGTTGTTGTCTCCTCAGGGACCCACCTTTCCAACAGAGGATGGAAATGGTTCAAGCCTGGGGCACTGAGTGCCTGGGCAAGCTAACGATGGCTCCCTTGGGAGCCTCTGATAACTCCTTCCCTCTCCCTGCCAGGTATATTGATTAAGCAGCATCCACTGTTGGGAGGGGACTTAGAAGTCTTTTCCAACCTTAATGAATCTATTATGATTCTACAAGTCCTGTGACTTCATAATATAATGAGGTCGGACATTTGAACTGTTAGAGCACTCAAAATTTGTGACATCCCTCCTCCTTCCATTTCTCCCTGGTTGCCTGTGACCCAGGATAAAATGTACTGCATGCCTTTCCAAATTTTGGCCCTAGCTGCTGAAGGAGTGACAGAGGAATTGTCCTTTATCTCACAGAGTTGTTCTGAGTACCCAAAAGATTGTGAGGTATTCAGATAAGAGCACAATGGCAAGATAAATAACTAGGAATCAACACAAGCGCTGCCAAACCCTCATGATATGGTGGAAGCACACAGCTCCCGAGGCCCCCATTTCTTTATCGAACACTAATCCAGTACCTAACATTGTCTTGAATTTTAGGGGGGGTGGAGGGAGAGGGGATGTCTGTTTTGGGAAAGGAAGGAAACTCTTCTTTGATGGATAGCTTGAAAAATGGCAGCTGTATGACACTACCAAGATGTCTGGGATATTTGAGTCGAGCAGGGAAGATGGATTATTGGTCAGGGTTCAATGAGCCAGCTAAGAGCATTTGACAGATTTTTGAACTGTATGATGAAAAACGTATACTTTGAACCTTTTTTAGATTAGCTTTTTATACAAATATATATGGGGAGGGGGTTTTTGATAACCTCTGTCAATATTAATCTGTGATGGTCAACTATCAGTCCAGTCAAGTTCACTGTGATGTGAAATTTCTACCATACAACACTGGTTGTACTTGGGTTGAACTTAATTAGAGTTGTGCAGCAAAATCTTTCATACTGCTTTTCCACCATTTTGGAAATTAAGATCTCGGTCACACAGGTGTTAATTATAACAGTATTATAAATAAGTTTAAAGTTGAGTCTTTCCAAGTTTGCAGCAGCATTTTTCCTTTAGAGGGTGTCACAATGGATATGGCTCCAAAACCTGATCTATTATAGCTCAGGGAATCTGTAGTTTTTAGTTTAGCTCCTTTTATAACTGCAGTTTTTAAAGTTATCACCAGATGTAGGTAATTACTCAGAGTTGCTGTAAAATCAGTCTCAGGGAAAGGAATCTATTATTATGACTGTAATTTTTTTTACAAGATATGGAAGCAAAATTATGCTTATAAGGTTCTGTTCTTTGATTAAACTCATTTCTGACCTATTAAAGAAATTTAACTTTTTTCTGTTTACATTAGGAGTTTGATTTTGTTTGCTTAAGCCAGGGCCTCAAACACTAGATTTTGCCAGTTTTTTCACTTGGATGGTGCTAGTGTGACTGAGGTCATGATTTTGTTTCCTCGCACTCAACTCACCAGCCCTACCCAGTGATTAAGCTGCTGTACTTTGTCTCGAAAACCTAATGGAATGAATTCCTTTATAGTGAGTTTGGTATGGAGGTTGCGTAGTTTTAGTCCTCCATATAAGTTTTGCAGTTAAACCAGTGGGTCTTAATTGTAGAAGACTGGAAAGTACGAGGTTTGAACGTCTTTTCTTATCTAGGTTTTTCTTGATAATACCTGAAGTTGTTACACATATAGCTCTGCTCTGAAGCATTTTCCTGGAGCACTTGGAGGGTTTTCAAAGGCACTTAGAGTGGAAGGGGATAAGATATTACCAAGAGCTATTAAAAATATCCAGACATGATTATCTGAAGAGCTTCACTTGCACTAAAACGAGATTCTCAGTATGACTATACTTCATGAACAGTTATTCACACACAAGATAAACATTACTGTACACATGTTTTCCCACTTTCCCTGGAAAAGCTCAACTTAAAAGCATGACAGGGTCTCAAATGTTCCACAGTTTTATTACTCAGGCTGTATTAGACAATAAAATGTCAACAGAACACAAATGCTAAAATGCTAAAAGAATGCTCTGTATTTTTCCTCCACTTCACGAATGCTGTTTCTCTTTGACTTTCTCCTACTTTGCTGTAAAGTTCTCAGGAATCTGCATTTCATTATCGCATCCCTATGAGCTTGGCATTAAAATACACACACTTTTGAATTGTTGTGCTACACACAAACCAGACAGTATCTCTCCCATAGATCTGAAGAACATAAGCAGCGTGTTTTACATATTAAAGATCACTTATCGACTCATACACGTTTCCCCTTTCTATTTAACACTCCAGAGTTTAATATATGGCATGAAGGCCAAATGCATTGCTTTCCTTTTCAGATCAAAAGAGATAACACAAAACTTATAAAGAATGCATGAAGCTCTAAATATAGAACTGGATTTCAGCTAGTTTAATGCTGCTTCCTGTGCAACAGAAGTGTGTTTTACCCCTGGTATGCAAAGCAATATGTACCCAGGGCCGAGATATAGCATTTAAAAGCCAACAGCTAAATGCCAGGCACTGGAAAAGCATGGAAGCACTTCACAAAGGCTTTAGCTTGGCTGTTAATGGCAGCTTTACTGTTGGCTTTGACCAATATAAAAATAAAGTAGATCTCCGTGGAATATTGCAGTCAAGCGTTCAGAATCTGGTGCACTTAGAGACTATTTTAATAAAATGACGACAATAATGAACTGTAGTTTGACACAGTGTAGGCAATAAACTCAATGGAGTCTGAAGCAAGCTCCCAGAAATGAGGCAGCCAGAGTAAAATACAGTGAGTAACTGTTATATGACCAAAGCAAAGTACCCAGGGAGTAGATTCCAGTGCACTCAGCAATGGGAATAACTCCAGATAGAAAGGATTCTCTCATTCAAATGTCAGTGAACAGACACAGGTATCTGCTGCAAATCAGAGCAAAACAGAAGCAAATATTAACCCCTGAATTAAAAGTACACAAAAACAACATAGAAAACAGAATGCCAGATAGGAACAGCTGGACAGTCTGTGGGAAGAATCCACGACTAGATTTTTAAGGGCTGTTTTTCCCTGTGTCCCACAGGCTGGACCACAGACTTGTGGCCAATGGGTGCAATGTAAATGAAATCCTGAAGGCAGAGTAACAGCAAAAAGTGAGGGTAGCAAAACACGAGGCCCACCAAGGTGCTACCCAGTTAACCACTGTCAGTTTTCACACTGGAAATAGCTATAGGAGCATGTACCTTCTACACCTGCAGAAAAGTGTGACTTCTTTTCCCAAACAAGCAAACTTTCTAGATAATAAATCCAAAGCACATACAAGAGAGAGAACCTCAAAATTTCAGAAGGCCATTTACGGGGCAAAAAAGGGACTATGTGATGTATTGCTATCCTAAGATAATGAGCTAAGCATCATTGCCCAGACAGACCTTGTCACTTTAATTCAGTAACTGAAATTTCAGAGACAGAAATTGGGGCCTGGACTCTGAACATTGTATTCTGGCAGCTAAATGGATTCATTGTGCTAAGGAAGCTTCAGAGCTGGATTCCTTTTCATATAATTTTGTGGGGACAGGGCAATGCCTGGACCTTTGCAAACAGAAAAGGATAAAATACGACTTTTTCACTCAAATTTCACTCTTTGCAAGGAATGGCAGCATGCAGCAAAAGCTGAAGAGATATCAAAATGAAGCAACCAAACTTCATTCTTAGCAGAGTTGTGGTTTAGCTCTTTTTCCTCAACAAGGGCCAGCTCTGCTCTGCTACAATGTCCTTTTCTTGTGTTTTTCTCTTCTTTTAAGGAATTGTCTCCCATGCCGGAACTCCCTCCCTGTAAATTGTCACAGCCATCAGATGGCAACAGCCTCTTTCTCTGAAGACACTTTTGTATCTGAATAATCTTGTGTATGTTAATGCTCAATGGCAATACAACCAAAGCCAGCTTAGCCAAGCCTCAGAAGGGGTTAGCAAATCTAAGCACAAGGGCAGGCAAATTAAAAAAATTATCAACTAATTAAAAATCTTTAGGAAAATCTGAATAGGAAAAGGGAAGCAACTGAAAGGGGCTCGCACATTTCAGACAGCAAATATCTCATGAAGGTCTGTGAGGGTTGGGTGCCTACACAGATATCTATCTACACAGATAATCCATCTACATAGAAATCAATATTTGTCTTTTACAAAGAGCACCTCTGAGACCTGCTGAGAATGATGAAAGAATTGTTTCATGCACCTGAGAATATTTGTGTCTTATTTCCTGGGGCCCCCTTGTCCTGCTGACAGCGTTATTTGCGAGGCCCAGTAAGCAGAAGCTGCTTGGAGCATTATTCCACTGTGACTCAAAACAAGGAAGGACAATGCTTTCCCTCCTAATCCCACTTTCTTTTTTTTAGCAAAGGAAGAAATACAGCCTTGATTTAAGATGCTGGACATTTCCATTGGAAAGGGAGGTCTGAAAGTAAAAGAGATGCCAGCAGTGGAGTTCAAAGGAGCCAAACTCCACGACTCAAGAGCCGGCCTCCAACCATACATGATGCAGTGTCTTCCTGTAGAAGCCCACTCCTTTTGACCCCTCAGTAAACATCATTCTAGCACAGAGGTGTGAGCTGGGCAGCATAAGAGCTACCCAGCACAGCAACAGCAGTTACACTCTACTGCTTTGTCTCTAACTGAGAAACAAAATAGTGAACAGACAAAGGTCTGTTTCAGACATTTCAGAACTGGACTGTTTATGCCAATCCTGTATTTAGGTATTTTTAGATATCCTTTGGGAAATTAAAGGTGCTATTCAAGAAAAAAGACCTGGACGTGCAGAACCGACTGTGGCAGGCATGACATACAGCATAGTGGAGCAGGGAAGAAGCACCTCCAGCTGACCCATTCACCCATCAGTTTTCTGCCCCTCTATATTCCTAGACATGTGTGCTCTTTGACCACATGCCATGACCTGGCAGAGAAAAGGTTAAACACCAGCTCAAGGTAGCAACACACACTCAGAGTAACAGAAGTTTCTCAGATTAGTAAGACTCTGTGGATGAGTGATGACGATGAACATAATTGGCAGTGGGAACCTGATTTCCTGCAAGCAAAGCATGTAAGTGAGCAACAGGGAAGGTATTCAAGTCCTGGAGCCATAAACTGTTCTTCTGGATCAAGGGAAGGCTATTCTTGGTATAGACTTCAGGATAAGACAGAAATTGTATCCCACTTTCATCCATGTCCCCAGTCTTTAGATTAGATTTGGCTGCTAGCAACAATTGAGGGTGGCTGGAGATTTCTTGGCTGAAACATTACACTGCTTGTTAAAGGAGAAATAATGGATCTGATATTTATTGCCTGCATTCTTTTCCAGACCTAAGAACAAGTGGTTTATTTCTTATCTGTACACATTGACACTAAGGATCAGGATATGATTTCAATTTCATGCTTCGCATTTTTTTGCACAAAATATTTTTGAAAGGTCATTCAGGTATTTTGACATGTATTTTCCCTGAACTGGGCCATAACAGAAAAATATTTCCTATTTTTTGCAAATTTTGTCAATGTTACTTATTATTTTAAAGATAAAGATGTATTTTGGCACTGCTGACTACAAGGCTTTGTTTAAAATAGATTTCATTGGCTTGTGGTTCATTTCTGTACTCAATCATGGAGGTGATAGGAAAAATTTTGGCAACTCTTTACACTGAGACAACATTAAGTGCAATCAAGAAGTGTTTGTGGTCTTTTCAGTTGCATGAAAAATTTCATCTTCTCCTAATCCCCTTCCTAAAAATATGAAGCTTTTTTATAGAAATCAGCTCTTTTCATGAATATATAAACTAGCTGAAAATCCTGTTTTCTGTCAGTAGAGTGACAGAAAAGTTTTGTGCAGACCTAAGCTTTGCCTTGTTTCAGAGTGCACCCAAAAGTTTGTTCTTACCCTTCTTTCTCACCTACCAGCTTCCCCTGCTTTCAAGAAAGCACGTGTGTTCAAGCAGTGGTTTCCCTTCCCACAGTCGTGTGATGAGTTGTGGTGGCACATGCTTGGAGCCCCCTGTGCCATCCCTCGAGGTGCCACGTGGGCCCACAGCTGCAGGGCACAGCCCTAGGACCGCATGGCCTCCGCAAATGGTGGGACAAAGCTCAGCAGAAAGCACATTGCCACTGTCATCACTTTTGGACAACCTTCCTTTGTTATCTTCAGTCCTCCTTCACCAAGTCCTCTTTCCTTAGGTTATATGCAAAGCAGCTGAGCCTCTTCACCTTCCTCTGTTCTGTTTTTCAGGAATAGATGCAGGCAGCACGCTCAACTCCTCTGGCTCCTGTCATGCCATTGCATTCCTGTCAAGCTGCTCCTTTGAATTCCTGCTCACTAGTCGTTCATCAGCAGTGACCTCTGCACTGCTTGAGTCAGCTAACACCTCATTTGCTTTCATGTGAAGTGCCTCCTGGGCGGAGGATATTGCCAGTGGCAGGTGGGTGAACTCCTGCTAGTCACTGGTGTGCTCAGGCTGTCAGTCTGCCATCCCTGCCCCCGCCCCACACCCCCTACCTCCAACTCAGTTTGCAGGGCCTGGGCTATGCGTGTGAGAAAATGCATCACAGATTTGTGGGCAGCATAGTCCTGAGCAGAAAGAGGTTTTCTCACACTGACTTTGAAGAGCTCCTTCAGCTCTGCATGTCTGGATGTTGTCACTGTGTCTTTTGAGATCCTCAGAGAAAGCTATTTTTTTTTTGTACCTCAAGTCTCTTCTTTTCTGCTTCTTTCCCTTTGCTTCCTCTCTTTTTAGATGTGTGCTTTAGTACATAAATATACAGTATACAAAATTCAGTCATTTCACTCATTGAAACACATCATTGAACACATCAACACTTGGAGGGTTTGAGTTTTTCCTCTCTTTCATTTGACTTCAGCGAGTCTGAGTTTAATGGCTCTTTTATTATTTTCTGCTAGACAGAATAGCATGGTGGTTTGTAGCCTTAGGACAGACATTGTGGAATATTTGCCATATTCACATGGTCTCTAATATCTGTATTTTTAAATAACCCCTTAAACCTCACTGAGAGCCTAAGGATGCCTAGAGATGAAGATTTCCATAGGACTGTGTCTCAGACAACTTAGAACAGTGCTCTGAAAATGATTTCTTAATTAAATAATTTGTTTGGGATTGCAACTTTCTTTCTGGAGGTGATTGAACTTTCCATTGCCATAGACTGGGAAAGTACATGTAGTCAGCTCTGCTGAGGGAAAACTGAATTTCCAGATGATAAGGGGCAACGTACTAACTTGATTGATAGCAGCCAGCTCAGAATATGTTTGCTTTCTCTGCTTCTGCTTTTGCTTCTGCTTCTGCTTCTGTCTTTGTATTTTCTTCTTTCATTTTAATCAGTACAGTCCCTGAAGCTTGTGACTGCTGTCCTCTGGAGAGGCGTTTCCTATGGAATTCAGAATATGCAGCATTTGTTTGACCTCTGCCTCCTGTTGTACACGGTCATGCCTCACATTTCTTGTCAGCCTTTCTTTATGGCTAATAAATTCAAATATTAGAGAAAATTATTCTTCCTTTCTGCCAGCTGGTCTTGCTTTATGCAAAGACGTTTGTGACACCCCAAGGATTGTGCTTGTGTGGGTAATCCCACAGGCTTCTTGTTGGTCTCATGCTGAGTATTTCCTAAGCTATAAACAACTGGCCTGCAGTTTAACACCAATCTGGCACTTCTTGAGTGTATCACACTCACACACAGACACACACAGACACACAGCTCTGTTTGTTGAGCTTTACTGCTATCTAAACTAGTTTGTTTGTACTGTCTCTAGGTCAGATTGATGTCCTGCTCTATACCTTTGACTAATATCTCAACGTGCTGGTTTGTGCATCTCTAATTGCGTGGCTGTCAGACACAACAAAATGATCCCTCTTTTTGCATCATATGTATTTCTTCCCACTTCCATGTGTGAATACATGAATGTTTAAGGATTCCTCCCTCTGTTTCTTAACTGTTAGGCTTTTCTGAGATACTTGCCTTGATTTTTTTTGATCAAAACCACATAGACTTAAGTTTTTTGATGGTTCATGGCCAACATTGCAAGCTCACCTGTCATGTACTTCCCATATATTATCTTTTACAATAGCCTGATGTGGTACAGTATTTTAAGCAAACAAAATGCTGGGTTTGACTTAAGTAGAAAATGAATCAGGCCATTTTTTCCCTGGCTAAATGCCTATGGAAGGCACCCTAACTTGTACCGTAACAAATTTTCTATTATTATTATTATTATTATTATTATTATTATTAGTTGTTAATGTATGCCCTTTTATAAATACGATAGTCTTTTTGCATAAACTGGCTACTGAATTTAGCAGGTTGGGGAAACATAGAACTTCGTAAGCAGCACAAAGAATGAAACCTGCCTTTCTCTGGTTTTGTATCTCAGGGCACACTGCATCAGCACAGACTCACTGGTGCCTGATATGTTTTGTGCTCCTGTTGCAACAAGAAGACATTAGCAGGGAGCTCTCTATCAAACTGTCTGTATGCAGCAATTGTGTAGGAAGGGAGCATATCTGAGACCTCTGTCCCTTTGTCAAAAATCACCAGTTGGTTTAAAAGGCAAGGCATGATACCAAAAAATAAGTAGACAATCTGAGTGCTTAAACATCATTTCATTGGGAAATCCAGCTTAAGAACAAGACCAAGAAAAAACATCACTGCTAAGTGTAATCTTTTATCTGGGATCCAAAATATGCTTTAAAGTGAGATCTCTTGCTAGAGATTTTCACTCAGCTGGGCCAGCTTGTTCATTGAACTCCTCTATATGGATAACTTCTCTTTCACTTCGTCTGACTCATATTTGACAAATTGTGCAGTCTTTTAGGTAATTGACAATATGTCTGTTCTGTGTCCTGCAAGCATCAAAATGATCAACTTCCGTCTGGTCTGCTTTTAAGAAACATTTCCCACTTTAAAGTCCACTAACAGCATTTTCCACATGTTGTCAACAAATTGCTCTCTCGTTTGACTTCTGACCCTTCCTGTTGCCCTACAGTGATGCTACAGAATAAATTGTCCTCAAAAAAAAAAAAAGCCCAGAAAGAGTTTTTTCACTGAATGCCAGCCTAAAGATACACCTATGCCTGGTCTTCCACTTGCCTTCCTGACATTAGTTCTGGCAGCTGTGTCTAAAAGAGGCTGATATATTCAGTGTGTTGGAGGTAGGCTGCATTAACCAGAGGTGTCATACAGCTAGCAGGACATAAAGGAATGCAGCATTGCCATCTTATTCCCAGTTTGGCTGAGTGTTGGTTGTAAAAAACATCTAAGAAAAGCAGTAAAAACTTTGCTTTCCTTCTCACCATGTACCTCAGCATAGCATTAATATTGGCACTCCTGTGGAGCTGTTAAATGCTATCATTACCTGTAACGCCAAGGCACTTTTACTACCTTTTTTTAACCCTTTTAAATACAGGAAAATTAATTTTTTAAATGTATCAATGCAATGAATTTAAATCAGGGGTTGTCAGAGAATTGAAATAAAACTCCTTGATCTTCTCTGTCGTAGTTTATATTCTAAGCAAATATATTTAAGAGTCTAGCTAGGAAAAAATACAGACTAGGAACCTGATTAGACTCAGTGGAAAGCAATGCCATTGAGCTTTTTCCTTTCTTTCTTTCATTTCTAACAGGAAAAAACCACACCTTAGAAGTGCTGAGTCCTGCCTGAGTAATACATCTCTATCTCAGGCCAAGGCATGCTGGAGCAGAGAGGGTCTGTTAAGTGCTCCGTTCCTATCAACTTTCAGTAGGATTTGAGCATCTCTCTGAAATTTTCTCCACATATACATGACCTGACACTTACCCCTCTCTACAAACACTGGCCCACTGCTAGCAAAGGCTGGCTTACCAAGGGCTCCTGGCTTTGGATAAGAAGCTTGTACAATTATATTTATAGGATAAGTATAGCTTTCAGAGGACAGCTTGCACTCTACACCTCCGGAGACCACATATTGAAAGAGGTTGGCTGGACAAGGAGTACGTGAGTGAAGGGGTGCACCCACATTCTTCTGGGAACCCCAGGTGACAGCTAGTTCTTCCAGCAGGCCATGGGGATGAAGGGTAGAGAAGCAACTTATGAGAAACACTGAGAAGTGTGGCTGTCCTCTTATTGGAAAGGAGGTGCTACATTTGGTTGAGCTTCAAAACATATTTCTTTTCTTCTTGACCTAAAGCTGGTGGCTTTGCTGATCAATTTAGTTGGCTAGAACACCTAGGAATAAGTCTTGTTTTGAAATAAAAAAGCAGAAAACCACCTCTTACAGCTTGAGAATACAAATTCCTCCCCACTTGCCACTGGAGAACACATGACTCATTCTTGCAGCTCTCCTGAGCCTATTGCTGCTGCATAGCTGTCGAGATCCAGAGCACTTCTAACCTTACCTGAAAGCAGAGTGGATAGTGAAAAATCTCTGTAATGGTACTATCTGTAAATGAGAGAACTGTGGGTATAAATCAAAGGCTTTTGACTCTCATTTCGGTGAAGCGGAAAATAGAATTGTCCAACTTGAAAACAAGAAAAAGAAGAACAGAGCATTGGATATAGAGGAGATGGACAATAGATTAGCTTAAGGATTTAAAGAATCACTGCAGGAGCTCACATATAAGGCTTTTCAGTACACCTGTGTGTGCTTGTAGGTATATCCTGCTACACAAGTATTCCCTGCCCCCAGATTTCAATAGAGCAAGGATGAAAATAATAAAGGGTTCAGCTGTGAAGACAAAAAGATAGTACCAAGAGAAGCAAATAATATTCTGTCACAGTACTAATTTCTTCTTCTGCTTTTCTATCAGTCAAGAAAAAGACACCTTGTACAGATTAAAAACCAGTATTGTATGAAGAATATGAAACATGAACTTCACATTTAAAAGATGTGAGAACAAAATCTTTTTTTATATCATATCAGCACTGATATTAGCTTTAAAACTCTTTGGAAAAGCTAAGAAGTTTTTCAAATCTACTTTAATATAGTTATACTGTAATACACTTGTTCATACATAGATAGCAGGAATATGGATTTGTACACCATCAAGATTACATTAAAGAGGTATTTTTCTTTGGTCCAGTGATAGCATTCTGATGGGTTTGTGGTAGATTATAATTAATGCATAGTAGGCCCTGTCTCCACCTACATACACTCATGACAAGAGCTTTTTTGAATCATATTTCAGAACCACCAAAAGAAGAATAGGCAGTAAGACATGAAGTCTGCCTATGCCTCCTTTGGCTTCTGAGCTCATGACTTCATACCAGGTATTTTGAGTGTTATAAATCTGCCTGCCAAGAGTTGTCTTCCTTAACCCCTTCAAGATAAGTGAGACTGTACATTATTAATTGGTTGTATCAGGGTCATTCACTTAATCAGTTCAGGCATATCAATATATTCTTATATTCTTTTTGTTCTGAATTAAAAAAAGTACAAGGAGTATGGAACAAAACTCCAATGTACTTGGGCATATGTGCATTTGGCTTAGAAATTAAGCTCAGCTGTCCCCAAAGCCGAGGCATTGGTTCCTCATCGATATTGTGGTAAAAGTATACAAAAAGAAAGAGACACAAGTGTCTGAAAAAACTCAGGCAGAATTTCTTTCCCTTCAAAATTTATCTTTCTCAAGCATCACTTATCACCAGTGAAATATTACTTATAACTATTAAATCTGCAGAGTACTTTGAATCTCCATTGTCAGCATGAGTCATGTTTCATCAGGAAAACAGCTCCGTTCTTAATAACTGCTCAATTTGTTCCCTCATTTTTCCTTCCATTTAGAGGTTGTAGCAATACTTCTCATGAAGTCCACGCATCGAGGACACAGATGGTGGACGGGTTCCAGTACCATGACTTGAAAATTAATTACAGGGTTCAAGATACCAGTTCTTGCAGCCAGAGTATTCTATGCCTCCCTCGCATGATTCAGGGCATTCCTTAAAAACTTAAAGGTTTTCACACTTGTGAAAAAACTTAGAGGAAATTATTTATGCCTACCCTAAATTCTAACAAGCTTCAAAAAAAAAAAAGAAATAAAAATTAAAGCAATGGAAAATGAGGACACAAAATTGCCTGTCTTAAGGAACTTTCATTACATTTTGAAATAGTCTACAAGGCAAAAGAGACTGTTAGTATCAAGCTGCCCCTTCTTAGAATCATAGGATCATTTAGGATAGAAAAGGCTTCTAAGATCAAGTTCAACCATTAATCTTGATCTGCCCCAGCTTTGGATCTGGCCCATAAGGTACCAGTAGGTTATGGTGAAGGAATTTCAACTGGACATACAAGACCATAACAAAAACAGACTATAGTTGAGTACGTGAGATTACTAAGAGACATCAGATTTTGCATTCTTGAATATCGATGAACATGGTAAAGGACTTTCTCTCTTGTTAAATTAATGTTTAAGATGCTTATTGCAGCATTTAAATTTTTCTCCTGAAATTAAAATAGATGCTCATGATACTCAGACTGATAAGCAAGCATACTGGACACTTCCAAAATATATTTGTTAAACATTAGGCTTCATGATCATTGGAGGAGAATAATATTTCCAGCACACAACATGATTTTTATACTGCCTAATATGAGTGTAGGAAGTTCTAGGATGGCTTTTTATATTCAGTCTCTAAGGAACTGAGCTAGAAGGGCTTTTCTGGCTCAATTGTCAATACAATGGTGCTCAACCATGCTATAATGCATCTAGGGATTAATTTATTGCCATTAACAGATCCATGAGGGAAACACAGGTGGCTAGGAACAAAAATTACCAATCAGAAAAGGAGGAGTATCAAAACCTTTTCAAGTAATGAAAGGAGAAAATAGGTTGTAAGTGAAAATGACAATACTGCTAGAGAAGACTGACTGTTATGGGTGGCTGCTGACAAGCAGTAGTGAGACACAGACAGTGCTGAAGAAAAACCAAACAGCAATATACCTCTGATTTAAGGGATGAAATCACTATAACACAAGAAACCTCTAGGGAGAGTAAATTTGGCTATACTAGAGTGACTTCAACTTGTGTAACCATTAGTAAGCTAAATTAAAGCTAACAAGGGCAGGTATTTGTAGTAGAGTAACCATGGCAGCAAAGAACTCAGACTAAAAAAGGCTCTACCTGCTCAAGGACTTGCATAAATACTTGCCATTTGGCCCCACAGAGCCCTCGACTACCATAATTACACCTCTAATAATATCCAAGCTAGATATGCTGCACATAATAACCACAATATGGATGCTTCTTCAGACTAAAACCCCCTTAAAAGGATCCAAAGCCCTTTGGTGTCCCTAGCAGACTTTCCATTGATTTCAGTGAACTTTGTCTCAGGCCTTTTAACGTTAAAGATGAATGTAACATATTAAATTATTGAACAGAGTACTTGGTCTTAATAAGAGCAAATTATTTCTTCAGGGTAATAAAACTGATTCAGCTGTAGTGAGATAACAAAGAAAACAGACTCAGGGAAAACTAATTAAAGCATTTTGAGTACTAGAACTAAGTTTCTCCCTCCCTGACATAAGAAATTATTTTCAGAACTTTTATAAAACATTTATTCTCATATAAAGAAGGTAATAAAAGTGATATACTGTAGCCTTCTTCCCTAGCCAAGATCAAACTACCTACCTTCTATGAAAGGGAGCAAATTGCCCAGAGTGTGCCTCATGAACACAGAAAAAAATTGTTTGCTATTGAAATGTGAAAGTCTATTAAGTGTTGGGCTGTGATTGCTTTCCAATTAGCTTTTACAAAGTTCTAAGGGGAAAAAAAGGTAAGCTGGTGGATCCCCAGCTCATGAGACAGCTATTAGATTTCTACACAATCAAGGGTCACCAGACGACTGTGCTTTGTTCCATCATCTAGACGTTTTTCTATTAAGGAGAAAAGGATTTCTAGGAGAAATCGAAGGGCAAAGCTAGAGAAGGTGAATTGTTCTTTAATTAGTAAAAGCCATTGCTGGCTTTACTGAAGGTCAGCACACCCCAGCAATGGACACAGGCCACTGCAGTAAATATGTGTGGGTACCAAGAAGGTGATTGAAGGGGTTGAGGGGGGATGTTTAGATTGAGAGGGATGAATTTGGGCCAATGAAGCTTTGGAGCCTGAACCAGAGCAGTGTGTGGTAAGTCAAACAAATCTGTAGAAAGAGAAAAGTAACCTGTTAACATGATCAACAGAAATATGAAACAATTATATTTCCCTTACAGTGGCTACTGTGGGTACTTCAAGCCTTGACAGAGAGGGGTTAGATCTAAATAATCATTTATGCTGGTATTTAACTGCAGATATGTGAGAAGCCCTGTTGACATCGCCAAGCCAATTTCAAAGAGAAGAGCAGATTTAAGTGCTTTGCTGGATGACGGCCAGAGGCAGATGAAGTTAGCACTAAGATCACTTTGGAGAGTTCTTTTTATTTCTGAATTCTCAGAGCACCCGGACTTCTTCCTGGATAGTCTTGGGTAGGATTATCAACGTAAAGCAGATTTAAAACATGCAGATTTACGAACATCTGGAACAGACCTTGAGACACTAGCTGAACCCCTTTCCATAGACAAGAGAGAATTTCCTTTAGATCTTAAACAGAAATGTTGTATTAGGCTTTTAAACAGCTTTAGGGTCTGCTTGTTGATTTAGAGGCTATTTGTTGATTGATGCTTTTGAAATAAAATATACAGGTAAATATTTATTTCCCTCATTGGAATTACTTTATAATATTACTGATCTTATTTTTCAGGTCAGAAAAAGGACTGTGTCCTAAAACATTTCCTCAGAAACTGGATTGTAATAATAAATGTCATCCAGGTATACCAGAAAGCCTTTTTTTTGGATGCCATCCCTTGTTTCAAAAGGTATTTGAAATCAATTATCACACTAGGAAGGACTGTAATGATGGGCTTCAATTCAGCAGAACTGGCTTCTGTGTTTTCTAATCCCAGGAAGAGAAATTTTGTCCCTGGTTTTACAAAACTTTTTTTCAGACTGTGCTATTTGCTTCCAGTTGTTTTGGACAACCAGGAAAATCCCACTCCAGACATGGCTGACTACAAAAGTTCTACTAAATTCACAGGAGTCCAGATTTTTTTCCAGTAGAGTTATTTCCTAAACCCTGGGTCAAACTAATAGAAAAGGACAAATTCCCAAACTCTAACGTGGTCTGAACTGTTATGGATAAACCCTTGAGAACCAAAGGCCCTTTCATCTATTCAGATTTGGAATGATGCACATTTCCAGTCTACTAACTTTTGCAACTTGAGGATTTCTAGAATGTCTTTTTACCGTTCATATTTACTTGAAATTGTGTCAGGTCTTACTTGGTTGGAAGCAAAGATTTTGCCTTTTTTCCTTCCACATCTTAAAAAATAGGCTTCCACAGGTTCTTACTGAGAATAGAGTAGTCAATACAGACTTCACAAATCAATTTTGTTCATGACTTAAAGCCAAGCACAGTGTCTGGAGGACTTTTTCAATACTGTAATGCAGCACTCTCTGTTTACTCCTGCAGTTTATGAAGAGTTCAGGACATGGATGGTGCACATGCTCAAAACAAACTCTTACACAGAGAAAAATGTAGTATTCCTGCTCTCTGGTACGGATTTAGAATATATTGAAGTCTATCCTGCATCACTGCTTAGCTTCACTTCAGGAATTTTTAGCTAATTGACAGTGATGATTAGAAAGAACAGCATTATCTCATATTTAGGGAAGCTACAAAATTCCAACCTCAGCATTCCTGTGACATCTGTGTGAGAAAATAGGGACAACAGATGAAGATGGCTCTGGGAACCTGCTCTGAATATTTGTATTTGGGGGAAAGGTTTTGAATTGGGTTTCTTTATGTCATGGTGAAAAGCTGTGTGATGAGGGTGGTATTCTTACTGGAACACTATTTCTCGTTGCTTGTTGCTGCCGTAAATGTTCAGTGCCCCAACAGCAGCACAATTCATTTGCTCAAAGCAATGGAAGTTGGTTTTTTTTGATTGGGTGAATTTTCACAGGTGTTGAAAAAGGCTGTTTAGAAGTACTACCCAGTTTGTAAAGACATTAAAGTTAGATAAATCTTCTCGCCACAATTGTATTAATTGGGTTTTACACTGACAATTAAATTCAAAAAGAAGGAATTTGTTCTGAGGAGGCGTCCCTTTGGCACACCAAATGTTGCATCTTGCCAAAGATCCTAGTTGCAGATACACTGAAATACATGTTCCTTCTTGACTTCGGAAGCTTGGCCATGATCTACCTCTAAGGCACTTGGCACCTGCCAGTGTCTCTTATCGCCTTGCAAAATGACAAAGTTTTCCAACAAACATTCTTTCCTCCCTCTGCAATCTGTAAACACTACATTATATAGACATTTATTTTAATTAGTATTTTTAATGCTCCATTTTCAATTAACTTGTTGTGTTACTTGGTTGGTATTTTCAGTGACTTTCCTTTAAAACTGTTCATTTGGAATATTTTGTTCCTCTGGAATGAGCTTTTCCCTTCACCCCTGTGACTCCCACCTCATGCCTGTGGGTAACAGCAGTGTATGTACATGTTCCCAACACCTTGGGAGGTGAGCTTACACAACTGTCTTTCATCACCTGGATCAGTGCTCCAGCTGGGGTTTCTCAATCTATTCAGCCTCCAAGATTTCCTTCCTCACAGAGCTTCTCTAGACCTGAATCTAGGCCACTGGCCTTCTCTAGGCCAGTGTTTATTCTCTTTAAAAAGTAAGAGAATAAATTTTTTTTAATGCTTAATGTTTTGGTTGAAAGTGAGCACCGTGCTTAATACAGAGTTTGATATGTTGCAATAATTTTTGTGAGGTGTTATGACCTACAGTGAGGCACCCCCTTTAAAAACATAAAAAAATCTTCTTAATTTTCAAAAGTTCAGAGCACTCCTGGACTCCAGCAGCTTTGGTAGGAATGTAGGGTCAGCTCTGGCCTTCCCTGCAGTTGAGAGGATTTTTATTACAGAGTTTTGGCCTATGCATTTAAGCAGTATGATCAAATCACTTTCTTTTTGAGCCTAGATAAGGATTTCAGTCCCTCAGTTTAATGCACTCCAGTCTGAAACATTTGTTCTTAACAACTGTGAAAAAAAGGAAATGTTCAGGAGAAAGTTGTGCTTTATGCTGGAGTTGAAGTGATCTCCTGAGATATCTTTTATTTGTATGTTAAGCAGAATGCACATTTATGGTGCTGTATAAATAATAATAATAATGCTATCATCTCTCTGTATTCTGTTTATTGTAATCTGTTTATTCTGCAAAACTCAGTAATGAAAGTAAAAATAGCCTCACTATGTGTTTTCTGTGAAGATCCACAGCCGTTTTATTTCATACAAACTTGTTCTTCCCCAGTTATAAGGCACTTTGTATTTAAAGCTATCAATAGAAAACAAAACCAAAAAAGGAGAAAATCTCAAAAACAAGTGTTCTGACATCGTTAAGTAACTCAGCTCCATAAAAACATGAGGCTATATAATCCAGTAATGTTCTTAAGTACTCCACAATCAAATCAGTGAAGAGTTCTACCTAAAAATCAGTGGTGGTTGATGGCCAAAGGAATTTAAAAAATTAAGTGGAACCATACAACTTGACTAATTAGTCATGAGACAAGGAATCTTTTACCTATAAATCACTCTGAAACCATCTCAGTTTCAGTAAGTAGCCACACTAGTTAGGGATTGATGGTCTATAGGGATCAACATTAAAAGGCAATAGCTACCACATTGTGGTATAGAAGATATTAAAGCTATTTCCCGTACCCAACAGAGGAAATCAAGAAAGCATTCAGATATTAAAGTCAGCCAGCATTTGTGAAATGAATAGGCTTGACCTCAGTCCCCCCTCTTTTCCAGCAAAAACAAGAAGCTGCAAAAAGTGTCTCCTTATTTGTGACCTTGAAATCACCAATTCTGTGAATGATTAACTTAGTGCAGAAGGAGAAGGAGGAAAAGAACACTGGTAAAGGAAGAAACACAGAGGAGTTGTGCAAAACTTGCTGCTCATAATGACAACCTTTCCACAGATAAATAGTTTTTTCAAGCTCTTCAAGCCAATCCTGCTCTTTTATCACCTGTAAATATACTAATGGCATGTAAAAAAGCCCTCCTGAAGTAATTCAGAGAGAAAACAAGAACTGACAGTCTGGGCATTAATCACAGTATTTTATATTACTCTAGTACGAAAGTCACCACCTTTAGAAACTTTCATTTATCATGCTTCCCTGTTTAAGCCATTCACAGAGGATTTGCAATAGTTTCCTCATTCCAAGTCTAGGAAATTGCTACAAATACAATAATCAACATTGGAAACCCCCAAGAGCATAACTTTAAAAGCGAGAACTGCAAACTGCTGCATGAGATTTTAGTGAGGTTTAATGTGGACAGACACCAGCAGCCAGCCTTTCACTGAGCAACACGTGCAAGAGCCAGGGGATGGAAGTTTACTCTGGGAAGAGATGGGGATCACATGTTTTTAAATCTGGCCACACTGATAATTGATCTTGTCCAAAATGAAATGCAGCAAACTATGCTGCATGACCACCTCATTTGCATAGGGATCCTAAAGGCTGAATGCAAAGAGGGCTTAGCTGAAGGCATGAAGCACTGGAAGCAGAGTCACACGATGCAGCAACCATCCTAATGACTCCAGGAAAATTAAATTGATGTCCATCCTTGACAGCAAAGGCCCTAAGGCATCTCTCAGGATGCTTCAGCTGTGGCTTGGGAGCATGGAATGGCCTGAATGCGCATCTCTCATGCTGATGGTCAGATGAGATGTTGGCTTGTGCTGGGCTACAGCTTAGTGATGCCTTTTCCTGGTCTTAAAATTAAGAGAGCTGCACACAGTTAAGAGGGAAAAGGGTTTTTACCTTGGTATTTATTTAAGGATTCTTAGGTGTGATGAAATGCACATCGAAATGCACCCCGAAGTCCCCACCAAAGAAAATGGACATACATGATGTGATGAGTATACAATTATATGCCTTGCAAAAATCAGTATATCTATCAGATTCCCCAATGAGGGACTCGGGTGAGACCCCTCATCGAGGAACCTTCCCCCTGGATGGGCCTATCTTTGTTTACAGAATGTGTTCTGGAGAGGACCTTGGTTTCTTTGGGCTTTTAGAATGTTTAGTCTCTAAACTTAACGAAATACTAGGTCTAAGGGGAGTTATCGAACTTAAAGAATTATAACTATGTAAGCTAAAGGCACAAGGAATATAAAAAAGCTATAAAAAAGAGTGTATAAAAGGGGGTATAAAAGAAAAGCAAAAAACCATCATGGCATCATAGCAGGCCCCCCGGGTAACCCCACCTGAGAATGACCCTTCTTAGCCCTAAAATCTTCTTTATTGGTCAACAGTGCTCTTGAGGACATCACCCAAATGCTGAAACAGAGTTTGTCCAGCATGGAGGATGTCTGGGGATCAGAGAGCTGTATGCGTGGTGCCTTGTGAGCCAGTTCCAAGCCATCACACCTAACTAGTGCCTAATGGGTGGCTCTAAAAACAGATTGCATTTCCCTGGGACTAAGGGAGGTGCTGTTCCTCTCCTGCCACTGTGCTTTCCATCCAGCTGCCTCTCCAGGGCGATGGATGAAGCTGGGTGCCACGTCCTTTTGGGTGCCAGCTTCTGCATGGTCAGTCTCACACAGTGCCAGGCATTTTGGGGAGGCAGTGGGTTATCTGCACGAAGGGTTACACCCTGCAAGCCCTGCTTGCGTGTAAAGCAGTTGCTGACCTGCAGTGTCTTTTTTTCATCCCTTACTTTAACTTGTTAGCTAAACATAGCAAGACCACATCCCCCCACGTGACCAGGGCTGCTTACTGCATCTTGTAGCATCTATCCAAATTCAATACCTGCATCACTTCTGACAGCTTTTGCTACAAAGACCTCTGAAGCCTTTTTGTTCCATTTAAGACCTCTCAGTCCTTCGCTTCTGTCTAGCCCTTCCTGGCCCTGGGTTGAAGTACATTATTAAAAATTCCTTACAGACCTACATTAGTATAAATTAAGAGGTAGAGGACATTATCCTTCTTAGAGTGTGAATTTTTATTCAAATAATTCTATTAGCATAATTATCTTTTTCAGAAATTAAATGAACATTATTACACTTGATGTGCTACAAATTATAAAAGCAAAATTTCGCTTGTAAGGTTGCACAGTTCTAAGCAATTAGCCATATTGCACCCAGCAAACCAAAATTAAACACATAAATTAAACCAGCGGGGGGGATAATAATGTTAGAAAGGGGGTATAGACCTTATGTGGTTTGTTCATTCTGAAGCTCCAACTAAAGATAGTTCTGACAGGAACAGGTCAGGCAAGTGGGGTTAACAGGTTTCCCCACACTTTCTAACTTGCAGTGTAAAAATCTTACTTGACAGAACAATTATGTGGACTACTTTCACTAGGGATAATAACATAATCTAAACAAGTCATTTCCTTGTGTGCTCCATGTATAATCTTGCAATCTGTCCCTAATTCTTACAACACATAGCTGTTATTGGCATTTTAATCAATAGGCACATTGGATCTGAACCCAGCATTCATACTTTTTTTATGATTATTGAATGCCTGTGGTTGCATTTATGTGCAGCTACCTACACAAAAATATACAGCACTTTATAGACACACCTTTTATTCTGCAGGCTTTAATTTTTACAACTGCCAAAATTTATCAACATAGAGAAGTATTTCCAGGATTGCTAAAGCATTTAGATGAAAGCAGTAAATTAAATAGCTTGAAGAGACACATGAATGGTACTGAATGGTCTCTAAAGGTGTCTCGCACTCACCGAGTTTGCTGAAATTCCTCTAGACCAGCTTCAACATAGGAAATGTCCCCTGTTTGAAAAATGCAGTGTTTTGTAACTGTGAAAAATACTTGTTTTACCAAACTTAGAGTTGTGCCAGTCCCTCAGCTGAGGGACCCAGGCTGTCCTTTGCTGTGCAAGTGCTCACCACGACGATGTGGAGGAGCACTCCTCCTCTGCTATCTGGTACGTCACAGTCAGCAGAGGTCAAGAGCACTTACAGCATGCTCTGCTCTCTCCTTCAAATGAAAATTTTCTTTGAGGCCAAGCCTGGAGTGCTGCAATGGATGGCTATAAATGTGGCAGTCTTAGCAGGAATTCAGAGATGCAGCAGTACGCGAGTCCAGTGAGAGAAGGAATTATTTATTAATTTTACAATATCATTTATATATCCTAGTTCCAAAAAACCATTGGACAGTGTCCACACCTGTCCTGAGGTGATTGGTAAAGCCTTAGACATCCACTCCAGACTATTTGTTCAACAAAACACCAGATGTGAAGGTTATTTACAACAACCTATCTTACTGTTTACATAGCTTGCATAGCAAAGGAAAATTCTCACAGAATTAGTGCAAGGAGATGGAAAATCTCTCTGCTTAGCAGCATTTCAGTATCCACATATAAACTCTTCAGGAGGGACAGTTGTTAGCCTGGAGAAGACTGAGATCGATGTCTATGAGTATCTGAAGGGAGGACGGGAGGATGGATCCAGTCTCTTCATGGTGGTGCCAAGCCATGGGACAAGAGGCACCGGGCAGAAACTGATGCACAGGAGGTTCTGCCTGAACATGAGGATGAGCTGCTTCACTGGGCAGTGACCGAGCACTGGAACAGGTTGCCCAGAGAGGGTCTGGAGTCTCCCTCACCGGAGAATCTCAAAAGCTGTCTGGACACATTTCTAAGTAGTGTGCTCTAGGGGGCCCAGCTTGAGCAGGGAGGTTGGACTAGATGACATTCGGAGATCCCTTCCCACCTTAACCATTCTGTGATTCTGTGGTGGGCAAGGAAAAAGAAGTGGTGGGGTAGCCCTGTGTTTTGACTGGTTGGAGATGAGTCATGGTGACCATAGGGCTGAATGTTTATGAGTAGGAATCAGAGAAGGCCAAGAAGGCTGAAATCAGGGAGGGAGCCTGTTACAGACCACCTAACCAGGATGAAGAGGCAGACAAAATGTTCTATACACAGCTGACACTGCTGGTGAGGGAGCCAGCTAGGGAAGGCATCCCACTGGACCTGCTGTTTGTGAATGGGGAAGGGCTGGTGCTTGGGGCCTCTCTTGGGAGTGGTAACCACAATTTTGATTCTCTGAGAAGTAAGGAGAGGAGTTATCAACTACTTTAGATTTCTGAAGAGCAGTCTTTGGCGTCTCTAGAACACTAGTTTGCAGAGTCCCTTGGGAAGCAGTCCCAAAGGGGGAAGGAGTCCATGAAGGCAGGACACTCTTCAAGATAGAAATCTTAAAGGCACGGGAGCCAGCTGTCCCCATGTCCCAAATGGCAAGCCTGGCTAAACAGAAAATTTTGTCTGGAACTCAGGAAAAAAATGCACTTTTAAAGAAGGGACTCACACACTTTAAAAGAAGGAACAAGGAACATGGGAGGACTACGAGGATGTTATGAGGTTATACTAGGAGAAAATTAGAAGGATCAAACCTCAGGTAGAACTTAATCTGGCTACTAATGTAGAAGACAATTTTAAAAGTTTCTACAAATATTTTAACAAAAGGAGGACTAAGGGTAATCTCGATCCTTTATTGGCTGAAGGGGAAACATAGTGACAAAAGCTGGGGTGCTTCATGGCTTCTTTGCTTCAGTCTTACTATTAAAGACCAGTTGTTCTTCAGGTACCCAGCCCCCCAAGATGGAAGAGAGGGACAGGGAGCAGAATGAAGACTCTGGAATCCCAGAGGAAATGGTCAGCAAATTAATATGCCACTTAGGCATGCACAAATCTATGGGACCAGGTGGCATCCACCCAAGAGTACTGCAGGGGTCGGTTGAAGAGCCACTTTCTATCATTCACCAGCAGTCCTGGCTAACTGGGGAGGTCCCAGTTCACCAGAAGTTACTAAATGTGGTATCCATCTACACGAAGGACTGGATGGAAGATCTGGGGAACTACAGGACTGTCTGTTTGACCTTGGTGCTGGGGAAGATCACGGAGCAGATCATCTTGAGTGCCATCACATACAGGTACAGGACAACCAGGGGATCAGGCCCAGCCAGCACAGGTATATGAAAGGCAAGTGTTGCTTGACTGACTTGATCTCCTTTTATGACAGGGTGACCCACCTGATGGATAAGGGAAAGGCTGTGGATGTTGTGTACCTGAGCTTCAGCAAAGCCTTTGACACCATTTCACACAGAACTCTCCTGGAGAAGCTGGCTGCTCTTGTCTGGGTGAAAAGCATGTCTGGCTGGGCTCAGAGAGGGGGGTGAGTGGTGCTGCCTTCAGCTGGCAGATAGTCACAAGCAGTGTCCCCCAGGGATCAGTGTTGGGGCCAGTCTTGTCTAATATCTTAATCAATGATCTGGACTAGGGGATTGAAGGCACCCTCAGCCAGTTTGCAGATGGCACCAAGCTGGGTGGGAATGTTGATGTGCCAGGGGCAGGAAGGCTCTGCAGAAGGGTCTGGAAAGGCTGGATCCATGGGCTGAGGCCAATTGTATGAGGTGCAGCAAGGCCAAGTGCTGTGTTCTGCACTTGGGTCACAACAGCCCCAGGCAGTGCTACAGGAAAGGGACCTGCGGGTGATGCTGAACATGAGCCAGCATGTGCTCAGGTGGCCAAGAAGCCCAATGGCACCCCTGGCCTGTATCAAAAATAAGGTGGCCAGCAGGACCAGAGCAACTGAGCTGGTGAAGGGTCTGGAGCACAAATCTGGTGAGGAGCACCTAGGGAGCTGTGGCTGTTTAGCCTGGAGGAAAGGAGGCTCGAGGAAGACCTTGTTGACTGCCACTACCAGAAAGGAGGTTGTAGTCAGGTAGGGGAGTCGGTCTTTCCTCTGGGGCAACAAGTAACAGCATGAGAGGAAACAGCCTCAAGTTTCACTAGGGGAGATTTAGATTCAATACTAGGAAAAATTCCTTTGCAGAAAGGGTTTCCAAGCACTGGAACAGGCTGCTCAGGGAAGTGATGGAGTCACCATCCCTGCAGATATTTAAAAGATGTGCAGAAGTTGTGCTCAGGGACACGGTTTAGTGGTGGACTTGGCAGTGTAGGGTTAATGATTATACTTGATGCTCTTAAAGGTCTTTTTTATCTGAAAGATTCTATAATTACCTTATGCATTTTATACATTTCTTCCCTGAAAAAAAAGGGTAAAAATTGCCTCTTTTTCCCGCCTGTTTCATAGTGCTTTGAAGAGGAAGCAGATGACACCCTTACCATTAAATGTTCTGGTGTTTGGGTAGTTTTCTAGCAGAAGCCAGGTGATTTGCTTTGGCCTGAAATACACTGAATTGTTTGGAGGCTGACTGCTTTAGGGAGCATCTGTCTCCTCGTGGTGCTGCAGTACCATGGTGATATAGAAATGATTTGCCAGTTAGGAGAGATTTCAAGAGAGAGGTCTTTGACTTGCTTTTTCCTTACTCCTCTGCATGCGTTTTCCTTCCTCCCCTTTTAGCATGCCACAGTTTTTTGTTTATTCACGTTCTTATGTTGCACATTCTCCTAATTTTCTTTTCTCTTAGTTGGAGTGCCTGTTCTAATATCCAAAAAGGATTTGAATTAAAGGGAATCTTTTACACATGAAGATTATGTTGTGAATATTTGTCTAGTCCATACTAAATGCATAGAGTTTTGCAAGTATTTGTAAATGCATCAGGAAGAAGAGGAACTTCTGATAAAATGCAAGTGCATTTAAAATAGGTTAAGTATTTTTGCTGTGGTTGTTTGGAGAAATGGACAAAATTAGTGCTTCCCAGTGACAAAACTGAGCGTAGGAAGAAAGAAAAAGGAAAAATCAGGAAAAGGAAGAATAATTCAGAATTTCTTTTAAGTTTCTCTAAATGACATTAAATCCAAGATTACAAAAAGTAATTGAAACAAACTGATCCAATCACTTTTTGCGTTGCGTTGCATAAGAAGGTATGCCTTTCCAGAAAAAGAAGTTAATATTTCATTTAGTCATACAAGTGTAAAGCTCTCTGGGCAAAGAGCAGTAAGATTAGTGAGTAAGACTGGCCTCAGTCAGGCCACAGGGCCTGTGAAAGAGAAATGCTCAGGGAGCTCAGAGTATGCCATCATTCCAAATCCCACTGAATCACTGTCACGACAAATATGACCATTTGCAGCAAGGGCACTGACTGAGTTTAGTGTTTACTCAGTGATCTGCTTCTGCCTCAGGAATGTGCCAGCAGGAAGAAGTGTGAGGAGATAATAAATTTGGCCTGAAAAGGGACTTTTGTAAAGCCTTGAGTAAGGTGTTGAGTCTCATTAGTGTAGTGGTTCCTGAAGTGCTGTATAAAGGGAACAGCAGTAGGGGTGTAATTTGGTTGTAACTACCCCAATTTGTCCATATCCAGAGTACATCAGCCTCCAGAAGAATTAATTCAGTCTTTCTCCCTTGTACTGATGTACAAGGGGAATGATGTAGCTGTTGCATCTACAACAGTTTATCATCTTATTCTTCAACCCTCCATCTACCAAGTATCAGAAATGGTGATGTATCCACTCACATCTATCAGTTCCTCTCTTCAGCAGTGACATGTATTTCACCTTCTCAGCAGCAGTAATGCCTCCCTTGACTAATGCCTCCCATCAGTGTCCTTCCATGCCTGCCTCATGAGATAAAAAAAAAAAAAAGAGAGAGAGAAAGAACAAAGAAACAACAGCAGTAATGTGAAATCAGAGGTGGTGCAATTTTGCTAGAGTGTCACATACATCCAGACAAAATGATCAGAAATGCTCAAATCAGTCCTACAATTTTCACTTTTCTGCAGTGTTTTATGCAGATGAAACTTGAAGACCTTTACACATTTTTTCAAAGAATCCAGTGCAATGCTGTGGTTTGATCTATGCATTGAAGAACATCGGTTTGAACACACAAGGGTTCTTACTCCTCTCATTATTTGGAGAAGAGCTGTTTAAAATCAGTCTGAAAACTATATATCCACTCAGTTTTTGGTGATTAAAGCATTAGTGGGACTAGGTACCACTAGTTCAATACAGCAGGGTTTCTGTGTTCCTCTAACATTTTTTATTTATAGGGTACAATGGAGAAAGAAAAGCAGTTAATGAAGGGTGATTTTGTTCAGAAATCATGCAAGGGAACTCCCCAAAACCATGAGTTCAAGTCATGTAATTAGTACTCAGCAGCCATAATAAGGAAATGAAGAGGGGCAAAATAATGCATACCATATATAGATGCCTCACAACACCTTGTCAGGTATAAATCTTACATTTCATGTAAATAAGCTGTGATACAGAGCTTATATGATTTTCTGTGAGAATTTTTGTCAGATGCAGATATTCCTGCCTTCTATTGCTTCTATTGCTTTAACCACAAGACTATGCTAAGTTAAAGATGATCGTAGTCTACTGAGATCTAACTGGGCTTTATCAATTTTTTTTTAAAAATAAATAAATGGAGGGTATTAGTGATATGTTAATGGAATTGTTGCCCAGGGCAGCTAGAACTGGAGCAGGAATCAAGAGAGGTTTTCAGAGTAAAAATAGAGGTGAAATGAAAATTAAAATATTAAAACCAAAACCCTTAGATAATCTTATCGTTTTTTAAATATCAGGAGAGTTGGGGAGAAGGGGAAGGTCTTCTAAAAGGTCATCTCTAGTGTATCCATCATCCAGTGCTGGATTACTGTCCTTAGCTTGACCTTGTAGGGGGAAGCCAGACACACTGGGCCGGACTTGAAAATGCCTCTTGAGGTGTCAAGATGTCCATTTTTTACACTTGAGAATCTGCATCTTTTCTCATAGTTTTTCAGACTTGGGAATGTGACTGAGCTATAAAGATTTAACAAGTTGGGCTGAAGGTCCTGAGAAGAAAGTACAAGGTATACAAAATGCAAGGAACCAACTGGCACAATCTTGTTTAAAAAAATGCCTTCACCATGCATTCTCCCTCAGGTGCTAATTTTAGGGAGGAGAAGTATGATATCCTACAGTATTGCGTCTGTAATTTCAGAGCAAATTGTGTTTTCATAGGAATGAGAGGCAATGTCTTTGACATACCCATCTTTCTTTGACAGTTTTTGGCATCAGTTTAGATTTGGACAGGAGTGAAGTGATTAAAAGCAGCAAGTGGTCTAATCATCCTTCACTCAACCTTCTTAAGGCAATTCACTACTAAGGCTACATTTGAAGATGATTTCATTATTTTTCAACAGAACCCAGTGCTGAGAAGATGGCAGAACCATAAGTTTGTCTGAAAGAAGTAGAAGAGAGTAAAACACTGCCTATAACCTGAGAAAAGTTATTTTAAAAGTAATTTTGGGTGTTTTCTCAATGTATGGATTCAAAGGACTTTTAAAATTAGTATCTCCAAAACAATGAAAATCAATACTATATGAATGATGGTACTCCTTTATTAGCTAATTATTGTTCCTGTAATTAACTGAGAGCAACTAATCACACTGATACATCTTTTGAATAATTGACTGATTGAGGTAATGACTAGCTTTCAAATGTATTTGTCACTAATTTGTAATTCACATAGGTGAAAATGTGCAGTAAAGTTGATGGCTGCTTGGAATCTGAAGTAAGAGAACAACCCTCTATTCACATCCGTGTCACACTGCTGTGATGAAGCAGCTTTTTAAGTGCTGCTTGCGGGAGTTTGCACATTTGCCATTTTGTCATTATTGTACTCAAATCTATTCCCTCACAGGAGGCTGACAAAGGTGTGGTTGGCATCCTAAAAGGGGGAAGATACTCCTCTGTTTGTCTGACATTTTATTCATATGCTTTTTGAATTCCCCTCTGGTAAAAGATGCCAACAGCCTGAGAAACTGGAATTTGTGTTTACCCAAAGACTATGGGAAAAAGAGAAACTATCTGCTTTATTCTAAAGCTGGCTTTAACCTCGAACATTTTGACAGCAGAGTGGTAACTTTGCTAGAAAACAGTGTTCCAAGGCAACAAAAAACCCTTCACAAATTTTATCAAATACAGTAAATAATTTTAGCTGAAAACATAGAGGGAAATGCAGCAAAATGGAAATATTGTGTATCAGTGTTTCTAAACTACCAGAGTTAGCTTTTTCATTTGATCAAAATGTTCGGAAAGGATGAGTAAAGGGCAAACAACTGGCAGGAAAGATATAGAAGCATTTTCATGTCCAGGTGAAATTAGGGTGCTCACCAGCACTGAGTGTTCATAAGCCTCAACATAACTAACCCAGAAAGACAACTCCTCCAGGAGGTGACTCAAATTTCAGGTGCCCCTGCAAAAGCATCTCTGATTGTTCAGCAGGCCTATGTAGACAGGGCAGCTAAATTAGACATGTCTCAGCTGTCTGAAATTCAATGGTGTGACCTCTAAAACCGTGTCACTTTGCTTAAATTAATTATTGTAGGCTAATAGAAAAAAAAAAGAGAGGGAGCTGTCTCACTGAAATTGAAAAAGTATCTCTGTTCAACTCTTCTGTTTTTTGACACTAAAGAAAAAGAAAGAAAGAAAAGAAAGAAAGAAAAAGAAAGAAAAAGAAAGAAAGAAAAGAAAAGAAAGAAAGAAAAGAAAAGAAAAGAAAGAAAGAAAGAAAGAAAGAAAGAAAGAAAGAGAAAGAAAGAAAGAAAAAGAAAGAAAGAAAGAAAGAAAGAAAGAAAGAAAGAAAGAAAGAAAGAAAGAAAGAAAGAGAAAGAAAACAAAGAAAGAAGGAAAGTTACAAAGAAAGAAACAAGTACTTACAGCATAGTCCTAGTTTCCTATTGCAATTTTAGCACTCAAAACACATTTTTTTCCCCACCCACGTCTAGGCTGACACCACTGAATGTTTTACCAAAACCAAAACAGATGATGGCTGCAATATTTTGATCACCATTGGTCTACCATGGATATCTTCAGGCCATTAAACCTCGTGGATGAAAGAATATTTTCTTGTTCGAATCATCCAACATGGAACTTCACCACAGGGCCAACCACTGTCTGGTGAGGAAAGGATCTTGTCATAGATTTCAGATTTGTATTTGCAACTACAAAGTTAGAGACTACTCTTCTGTGGGAACAGGGAAAGGAAAAAGTGGGATAAATATGGGGTTATTGTTAACCTAGAGAGAAAACCAAGCATTAACCAGGAATAACTTAAGAGGTGGTTTCCTCATTTTGAGATGTCACTTCAAAGGTGAATCCAAATTCACAACAGAAACACTATTTGAGAAATGTCTTCCAAAGCTGGATGAAGAAGAAAAGCAAAGTTCCATCTGAGACCCAGCTGATTCTCACCCCTCCTCTGACTTGAATGGTATGATTGTGAGCAACTAAGATTTGAGCTTGAAACAATTTTCGTATTTGCGTGGAATGCTCTGATTTGGGACTGCAGAGGCACAGCTTGGCCAGATGTCAGGCTGGATGGTGTGAGTGTTGATTTGCTCTTCCCCTGTCTGCAGTCACTAGGGCAGTTCCTGTGCAGTCTCAGGGTCCTGGCCAGCACTGCAGCACTGCAGGGCTGCAGACACAGAGGCGCCTGATGAAAGCAAAAGCCAATAACCCAAAATCTGACACAGAGCCCTGATCACCACTGCCTGGTTGGACCTGCAGCCAAGAGACAGACACCTCTAACTACTCACTCACCCAGACAGGACCTACTGAGCCTAGACTTTGTATGGTCTAGACTTTGTATGCCATTTCTCACTCCTCCAGGAAAGTGCAGTTTAGCCCTCACCACTCTTGTGCGTTTTGCCTGCCTTTGTAACACTGAAACAGTACAACCTCTCTCGAGCCTCTGGTTTGAGCAGTCTGACCAGGTGTCAAATCAGTTTTCAAAATAGAAGCTCCAACTTTAAAGGATCAGGGAAAGATAATAAAACCCCATCTGTCTAACCAGACACCAATCACTGTGTTATCAGAATGCCTCACAAATAAAGCATGTCATACAGAACATTTGTTGCCATTTATCTCAGGAATGGTGTTTGCATATCAGCCTTTATCTCGGGATTTTGCAAATTACCTAAAGGCATTTGAGTCAAGGCACAGAGAACAAGGTGAGTAGTAATTGCAGTCATTTAGACCTCATGACACTGTTCACAACTGTCAAATAACAAAGTTAACTAATGAGATAGTCCACACTTGTGAAAAGATTCATAAAGGAAAAGGACTCTATCTTCTTTTCCTACACTAACCTTTCAGTTAATTGCCAAAAGACTCCAGCTGACCATCATAGAAAGTCAATTCTGTTCAGGTAGGAGTACCTAAAGCAAAAAAAGCCCAACCTGCCACGAAGACAATGTATAAACTCAGAAGAGAGTTTAAGAGCATGGCTGTTGCTCTAAGCCAAAGTAGGATTCAACAACACCAGACAATCCTCAGTCTTGTAACAACCCTGCACCCAGAGAAACCTAATGCCACTTTTTCCTCCACATTTCTACCTTGAAAATGGAGATAACAGCATTTGTTTTACTCCCTTCATCATTGTGTTTTTTTTTTTTTAATTACTTTCGGAAGCTTGATAGAAGACCTTTCTGAGCTTTAATTGATCACAAGCAGTGTTTTTCAGATACCAGGAAAACAATGAGGCAAAAACAATAGGTGGCAGAAAAGGTTTCAAGTTTGGATTCAAACGACATAATTTGGAATAAAAGTATGTAGGATGTAGATCACTGAGATGAGCCCTCCTGAGGGAGCTATTGCAGAAGCACTTCCACTTCCAGGGAACATGCTGTACTCCTGCAGAAAATTTCAGTCCTTACTCAAACACTGACCCTTTTTTGTCTCTCTCTGACTCAGTTGCACCCCAAGGGGCCAGAAGTCTAAGTGTTTTTTCAAGCAATTATACATGATTACATAGTGATGCAAAGTGCCATAAAATGAATGAGTGAAGACATTTGCAAAGAAGTGCTCTTATAATCCTTGTGATGGTGTACAATGGAACGTTTTATCCACACTCCATCTTCATATTTCCTAGATTTACATTATACTTCATAGTCATGTTATAGGCAATATAATCTGTCGAAGTATGCTTTAATTAGCTCGGCTTTTCTTCTAAACAGAGGTCATATAGTTAATTATTAAGCAGTCAAAGGAGTCAGAGAAGTCCTTTTTATCATGTTCTGCTCCATAATCTTCAGAGTGCAATATCTTCTGGGGAAGGTGCAAGGACTAGCCTTAGAGGAAGTCAATAGGCATATTACTATTCTCCAGAAGTTACCATCGAGGTAGCTCTTGCAGCTGTGAGCCAAAGTCTAAATTAAACAAGGCCTGTATCTGCAGGGACTCTGAAGGTGTCCCATCTATTCAAGAGGGGCAAGCTTCTGTGATATTGATGATACTTTATGTGGCAATACTGTTGAGCTCTGCAAAGCAAGGACAAAGGATTGGAAGTATCATCATGCAAAGGAGATACATTACTTATCCTGTAGGCCTGGCTACTCACTGAAGTAGGAAGGATAAGAAAGGAGATTAATTTATATAGCCTGACCTACCTCACATTAACTGCACAGCCACATTTTCTTACTTGTGGTAAATGCAAGGTAATCTTTTCCTGCTTATAAATTTATATTCTGTCATAACCAATGGAATCTTGTTTGTAACAATTCCCAAATGCCTGTTCCTTAGAGGAATCCTCTCACCCCTCATGGTAAACTGCCAGGGGTTGAGACTCTTTCTGGGGGTTCTTCTACATCCCAAAGATATGCACATTTCAGTACATTAGGAAAAAATAATCCCACTACAGACAGAATATGTATGTCAGAAAATAAAAGAAAAGGAAAAAAGGACAAATCAACAACTGATTCACAATTTATGGCTTGCTAAACATTTTGCTTCATAACCACAATCTGTTTACATGAATTGCTTTAGTGTAAAAGTCAGAAAGTTAATTGCTCAGTTGCGGGAACCTCAGATAAAAGCTGGTTCAGTAACTATCATTCATTGCAGCCTATCAGAAGTCTGGCAATAAATAACTTTACACCAAAGTAATTCTACTGCCCTCTGATGCTTCACAAGGAGCAGAAGGGGTTTGAACCAAAAAGAGCTTGTTTTACGAAAGATAATGTTCCTGATTGTAATTTATTCCAATCAAAGCTCCCAAGTAGCATAATTTCTGAGCTCTTTATTTCTCCGAGTGTCCATTTCAAGAACATCCTAAAGCTCGGATGAAAGTTTTCAGAAAATAGTGCCTGTGCTGCTCTGCTCCCCAGGCAGATTCAGCAGTTATATACTTTAAATGCCACTACCTCACTTCTGACAGTCCATGTTTTTGTACATTCCACTGGAGTCCAGGAGACTTTAAGATAATATCCAGAACTGATTACATCATGTCCTTCCTTTTGCTTCCCATAAAGTGAAATGTCATCTCAATAAACTTCTACTCCCTTTTAGGCCCTCTGGGCAGCATCTCACTCACTTCCCTTCAGATCAAGGGACTGCAGAAGCAGTAACTCCCCAACAGCCCTCTGCACTTTGTCAGCTGCTGTTGCCAAAATGGACAAGGACTTTGTGGAAGCTGCAAGATGCATCCCGTAAGAGCTGTATTGATGCATGAGGCAGCATGGAGATAGAGCCCGAGCCCAAGCAAGGTTTCTGCCCTTCCTGTTGCATAGTTAAGACCTTTTTTCTTCTCTGCCCAAGAACAGCTTTTCCTGGGGACCCGTGGGACTGCTGACTGCACAGGGTGGTTTCCAGCTTCTACAACAGCCCCCCGCCCCTTGAAGCACACACTTCTCTCAAAGCCAAGGCCCAATGGCCTCCCATTACTTACAAGAGCTGGTAGAGGGGCCTTGGATTACCACGTTACAAAGATGTCACTCCTATCCTCTTTGCCTTTGTAGCATGTTTGAATGGATCTAGACAACTGAGTTGTTACCTTGAGTTGGTGCACTTCCGTCCCTTTACAAATCCCAGCCACCTCTGCCCTGGCATCAACGTGATGTGCAATAACTGTATTGCAGACCTTAAAAAAAACAGTCTAGACTTGTTCATGAATGCCTGTTATGGATATTGAACTCAGAAAATAGGTAACTCTCACTCGTGTTTGGCCTTTCTCACTGGCTTCTTTGCTTTGACAGACACATTTCCAATATCCTATTAGCTTGTATGTTTGTACTACAGTAAGCAGGCAAAACTGATTTACCTTTTCTCTAGCATTCACTGCTTTCTATATTACCATGCTGCCCCTTCTTACTCACCTTTTCTTCTGAACTGAACAAAGTTTGTTAAAAAAAAGAACAGGATTACCACTGAAAACTACTGTGAATCTTTCTTCCCTTCATTGCACATCCTCCACCTATAAACTTTCCTCAGCTTTTTACCCCCCATTTAAAGAAACCTTCCTAGTCTGGCCATTTTCCTTTCTCTTCCCCCACATCAGCTCTGTGGGACCACAGAGCCAGACGACTTTCCAGCATCTTCATCTTCGCAGCAACATCCCACACCAGCCCTGTCCCTGGTTTGATGGCCTTGGGCCAAGTGGAGCCATAAACAGCAAGCAGCATTGTAACAGATAACTGTTCATTAAATGCTTTATTTTTTTATTGCACTTTGGCAACCAAAAATCCCAAAAAATGTCCATACCAAGTCACCAGCAAGGTCTGACAAACTATAAGCATGTCCCCCACCAAAATCATAAACTGACTATGAGGCCACAGGTTTAAGGAACCACAGGTCAGTGAGACTCTCACGATGCACATGAGGCTTCCTTCTTGTGAAAAAGAGATCTTTTTCTTGGACTTCTCTAAAGATGCAAAATTTTAAAGCAGGAAGTGAAGAAGCTTAAGAGATAGAGAGGGTTATAATCATAGAATTAGTACCATCACAGATGTCTCCAAGAGCAACTGTACTTAGGAAAAAAGTTACTCAGTGAACATATGAGTCCCTGCTAACTAAAGAATGTAATTCACTAAGTACCAACTGACTGTCAATGACTACTGTCTGTTTGTTCTCAATTTTTATTTATTTCTTCTAAGTCAGATAAATAAGTCTTGTTTCGACACTAATGCATGACTCAGTGTTCAGTACAAAAAGCAGGTTAGTAGCAGCAGTTGCCTCAGCTGGGAAGTACCAGATGCGTCTCTCTATCTCTCGCCCCTTTTGCAGCAGTGACTACTTGGTGTGGTGAAGATAAGAGAAATGCTATTCAGGAGTTCAAATGCTCCCAATGAAACTAAAAATTAGTGCCAAAAACAGCCCCAAATTGAAGAGCAGGTGTCAAAAAGTCCTCTTCAAACCATATGAGGGGGTAGAAAAGAAGCAGAGGAAATGAGAGATAGAAGGATGACCTGTTTTTTCTGTGCTTTTTTGCTGAATGATTCCAATAAACCTAAAACTTTCTTTTTTCAATAGTAAATAGAAAGTTACTTCAATGAAGGCCATTCCCTACAGCCACAGGATTCACTCTCTTAAAAAAAAAATTAAAAAGTTACATCTTCCTTTTGCGAGTCTGTAAAGGTAAAGGAAATTAAAGTAACAGGGATTAAGCCTGCTGTGACATCTTGGCATTCGTTCGTTCATCTCCTGCTGAACTTCAGTCGTGCTGCAGGGCACGGCTCAGCATGAAATTGTGAACCCATCTGACAAATGGACAAAGTGGTCTCCCAGCTTATTTCCTGTGGGCAGCATGGGGCTAGAAAGGGCACCATCACTGCTCACGGTGAACAGGGGACGTTAAAACCTGAGGGTGTTGGTGAAGATTATATTGCCAACCACTTGAATGCTTTGGTTGTTGGATGAGCAACTGAGGTTTAGCAGCCCCATCTAGATCCCAGCAATCTCACTGGACTCACATGTACGTCCACTTCAGGAGCCCTGCCCCCCCACAACTGCTCATGTTCAAAAATGTTAATGTCAGGAGAGGGGTGGAGAGAGGTTGTACAGGTTCTTGACACTTACAGCAGGATTTCAGCCTCCCAGCTCTGACACTGGTTCTGCAGAGACCTCCACTCTGGAAGAGAGGTGACTGCCTGATATGGATTTCAGCATCGACCTCAATAAGCATTCAACTAAGGAAATAATATTTATGTCACTGCACCTAGTGAAGGGTGAAAAACCTTCATGGGTTTAAAACTGACTTAGTTAATGATGGAAATCTGCCTGCACTAATGTGTTCCTCAGGTAAATGCACCTTCTCTTAGTTTAGTGTAACTGCTTCATGTGTGTGTGTGTGTGTATGTTTATGTATACATAACTAAAGAAAATTGCACTCATACAGAAATAACACGTCCTCTGCCCTCACAGAAGCTTAAAACCATTCTGCTGGTTGAAAGAAAATGAACAAGGAATCGATAGGGTACAGCTTTACACTTATGCAAAGTTTTGTATTTTCAAACCTTTAAACTACATCTTTATTGGCAATGCACTTTGAAATTTCTGGAATCCATTTATAGATGGAAAAAATCTTAAGGACTTTTCTTATTTTCATTTGATTCCCAGTACTGCACACAAAAAGAGAATATGCAGAAATGTTTCTGTAAGAACAAGGAGATACTTCAGGCTGTGCACCCAAGAGAACCACAGCTGAGGCTGATTTGGATTTGTAACTCTTTTCTGGCAGTGCGATTCCTGCTTGCTGTATGTTTATCATGGGAAAGTAATGTGCAGAAAGATTCCTACAAAACCCCTTGTCCTATATGACTTGGAGATCACAATGTATTTTAAGACTCTTCTCAACACCAGTAGTATTGTAAGCTGGATTGCTTACAGCTTTGTGAGACTACAGCCATTTAGTGGAAGTATTCCTGATGGTGGTGGTGGTTAGTGGTTTACTTTATTTGTGGTAAATATGATTACTCTTCATCTGAGGTTAGGGGAAAACACTTTTTTTTTCACTTTTTTTTTTTTGGCACCTTCTCACAACCTCAATTTGAAAAGTACCTGCATCCTCCTATTTTAAAGAAACTGTGGTCCTCATGTCAGGAATGTAATTTTCCTCTTCCCACAAATAAAATTCCCAAATTTCACCTCATTGTAGCCCATTGCAAGAGAAGAAGAGAATCTCTCAGTTCATACATGCAGGGAAAATTTAAGTAAATGCTAAATGTCTGCCCCACTGGACATGAGCCAGCCCAGGACTAAAGCGTGATCCTTGCGGTTAAGTTTCTGAAAAAGTACTGTAGTTCAAAGGTTGAAAAGACCACAGCAAAAATCTTAGATGAGTTGCTGTTTTTTGGGAAAAACATGCTTGTAAAATAGAGTGGAGATGAAACTGCAGCATAATTCTGTGGGAAAGACACTAGGAATTTCCTTAGTCCAAACTCCTGCTGAAAGCAGTGTGTCAAGTTTATATGGGCTGTATCCATTTAACCCCCTTCAAAACTTCCAAGGATGGAGCCTGCTCAGCCTCTCTCAGCAACCAGCTCCACAGCCTGACTGTTCTCACTGGGAAATATTTTTTCTTATATCCAGGCTGATTTCTGTCTCCTTTCAGTAAATCTCCTGCCCCATTCAGCAATGGATCCACATTTTTCTTGTTCATCCTTTGTCGCACTTGGACACGAAGGAGTACACACACAGGCCAGTTGTCAGGACAGTATAAAAGAGGGGCTGAAAGGACCCACACTCTTTATTTTATACACTTTTAGAAAACCCCATGGATTGGAGGGTGAAATTACCACCCCTCAACCACATAGGTCAAAGGAGAAATCCATCAAACTTCTCCGCCTCAGGAGAAAGAATGAAAACATCCAGGTTGGTTAGCATAACATGGCTTATGTTTACAGAAAGTGTGTGAGAACTCTATCTACAGAATTAAAAACATTGAAGAACTGTGAAAATCAGGGCAACAATCCTTTTACTGCTAAGTAGCACAGAAGCTTCTATTGTTTTCCTTGATATCTCTCACAAGTTATCAGCTCCAGCTGAGCACTGGCTTTTCTAGCACCATGCCTACCCACCCAGACAAAGTTTCTAAATCCCTCCTTTGAACCCCTTCTTGCTGTTCACCCTCTGAATTCTGCCTTTTGCATTGCCCAGTCATCTCATGGCCGTGCCCGACCCTGGTTGCCCTCATTGTGCCTGAGAGGAGACAGGGCAGCAGTCAGGGATAGGGGAAGGGGTCAGGGAGAAGGAGTGGATGGACAAGAAATCAGGAACAGCAAAAAGTAAACTTCCTCTAAGCAGAAAGAAATTCTCTGTGTTTTATATTCTGGGTATCTGACTTCATACTCTGGAGCCTGATTTCAGGAAATGCTGAGTATTCCATCTGCAACTGAGCTCAATAGGACCTGAACTCTGCTTTAAAACAGATAAAGCTGAGCACACTGGAAAAATCTGGCCATAGGTGCCTTAGACTGGAAAACCAGAATTTTGTCTGTGAATCTGTAAAATAGGGCTAATAATAGCTCTCATTCTCACAAGGGTCTTGTATAAATAAATGCATTCATTGCAAAGTGCTCATATACCACAGGGATGAGCTCAATAGAAAAGCCCAGGAGGCAACTGAAAATTCTGTCTTTAGAGAAGGGTTTGAACAGTGTACAGCAAATAAGGCTCGAGTCCTCTCATCTATGCAATATGGAGTAAACAAGAGACTGAATAACTGCTGATTAAGTGAGCAGCATCCATCCTGCATGATGAATGAGGTATGGTCTTTTGGAAAAAATCTATATGCAACTGTGTCATTAGAAGCTATGCCATGATATATAGACATGGTGGAGTGGACATTTATCTCCTGATAATCATTGTAATTCTGACATTTCCTGATTTTTTTGTAAAGTGACTCTACAATCCTGAAACTGTTCTTTTAACATAATTTCTGCACACACTTGTATTTATGTTTATTTAAAATATTGTGGTTTAATACAGCTTGAAACCAGTCTATTTTTGGCATACACACTTACTCCCATAATTTTGATAAATCAAAGAATACTGTCACAGTTTACGTTTTCTATTTGTTGCACTGGTTCCTCCTAGTGTACATGAATCCTTCTAGCCTATCAGTGGCTGAAAATTAGTTTCTTCTGTGGTTTAGTAGTTTCCATATTTAATCCATTGCATCAATAATTGCATTACAAATGTATGTGTTAAACGTGTATCTGGCATAAAACAGGCAATCCCATCATTTAGGGAAGCTGCATTCATGTCTGCATACACAGAAAAATCCTGGATGATGTGTTTGTCATAAATGCTTGTAATGAGAAAGGAAAATTGGGTTGTGGGTTGCTAGAAGGAGTTTAAATAAATTGCTTTATTGCTATAGAAAATTTCACAACTAAGATGCTTTCTAAAGCAAGGTGCAGTACTGATCTCAGAAAGTAATTTTACTTCCTTTAAGCCAAAAGAATTTTTTTTAAATTCCATTCCAGTTTGGTCAGGCACCTGCATTCAAAACGTGTCCTACTGTAGAAATAGAGTATTTTTTGGGTTACTTGCAGTCTGGCTGGGCTTAATATTAGCTTTTGTTTGAAAAGGCACTGTGCTATCCTCATACAACTTTCTGTTAAAAGGCAACCCACTGCAGGGGATTTACCCATCAGGTCTTGGGGCAGCTTCTCTAAGCATGTTAGCCAGTTTGCAACAAGACTTTTTACCCATTCCTATTCATAGCTGCCAAAATTAAGCGGTCTTTGTTCTGTCTACCACCTGGGAACAAGGCAAACACACTGCCAAACCAGCAGGAGAGCACACTGCTGCACCTGAGAACTAGCATCAGGCTCCACCAAAACCCTTCCATAAAGAATTCAAAAACCAACCCCTGGTGTCTGCTGCTGCTGCTGCTGGTAATTACATCATTAAAGCAAAAGGGTTTCTACGAGGGAAAGCAAAAGCATGTTTACATGAAGGTAAAATGTCTAAAGACACAAATAAGTGTCATCTATGAGAAGGGCTTTAAAGTTCATTCACGGTCAAGTCTAGCAGAATTGAGCAGATGGTATGTCAGCACCAGAAACAGCAGCAATATTTTGGGATTAACCTGGCTTTTCTGTAACCAACAAAGTGCAGGGATTATCAGCTTTCAAGATTTTGTTTTCCTTCCTGTGCTTTAGCGTCACATAATTTCACAGCAGCTAAATATGACAGACAATGCTGCTACCCCTCCTTTGGATTTTATACTGGAATGTTATTGAAAAATTCAAGAAAGAGCTGAAGATGGCTTAAGCTTTCAACACCACCCTTGTCATCAGACAAAGAGCTTGTGCAGGCACATGGGGGAAAGAAACATTACATTGATGGCAAAGCCAGTATATTAATATTTTGCTGTAACTTTTGTTCCTTGAGAGGCTTGAAGGATCTTGCCACACATTTATTGTCAGATTGAAGTCCTTCTGCTGAAGTGATCACTACTCCCTCATTGTCCACTCTATCACCTCCTGAAAGCTGCTGTCCCTGTAGCTGAGGTGGCTGGGTGGCTTTTGAGCCACCTCTTGACCATCACATTTTGCAGGGCAGCATGTTGCCATGAATCAAAACAGATTAAAATCTCCTTTAATTATCCTGGCAGTTAACTGCATGGATTTAGGAGAAGCCCCACAGTCCATATTGTGGGGGCAGACATTTCCCAGAAAAGGGCAAAGCAGAAGCTAGAGAGGGAAACCGCCTGCCACTGCAGTTCAATCTGCTTCTGAAAGTACATCAAAGTCTTCAGTGGAATATGATGAAAACATAAAAAAAAAGATGAGGAACCTACACAGAATAATAAGATTCATGTGATAACTCGAGACTAATATAACCTAACCTACAAGATCCCATCCCTCCCAAGAATTATGTCACTTTTCCCAGTGACACGAATCACATAAGAAATCATTGCTTTTGTGAACAAGGAAATGTCATTTAAATCTAAGCATTTAGCCTGTTGAGGGGAGCTTCCTAGGGACTGGTAGAAATTAAAACGAGGATAAAAGCATTGAAGGATTTTGTTTCATTAAAACTACAATTGATACTGGATAGTATAAATATTCATTTCCAATTTAAAAAATAGAGATTTAAACAACAAACAAGACACAAAACAAGGAAGTGAACCAAGCCCAGGTAACATCTTTACTGACTCCCTTGTCTTTAGTCTGGATCAACGTGCAGAAAAAGAGGAGAAACATTTAAGCTAATAGGAGACAATTATATCAGTCAAGCTTTTTCACACCCACCTTTCATTCCCTTCCTGAAGTGTGTTTGCCACCCAGACAATAGCAGGCAAGATCTGCCATCCATTGTTTCAGTAATGATAAAGGTGGGTGGCACAGGGGCTGCTTGCATGATCCCATGACAGAGAAAAATTCCCTGTCACTACAGTGTGCTGGAAATGTTACGTCTGAGAATCTGTCTTGTGCCATCCCTTCCTGCAGCCTCTCCCAGATGGGGAGAAGTGGGCTCCCACTAGGGCAGCACTGCAATTTGGACAGAGAACAGGGCTCTGGGGCTTGTGGATGTGTTTCTAAGGCCAAATCTCCTCCTGCTGCCAGGCCCAAGCTGCCCTCCTCTGTGCTGGTTTGAAGCTTTCAGCGTGAGATCATTCTCTTCCAAACATAATCCAAAGACATGAAAATACTTTAAACTCTGCAGTCCTTTGCATGATCCAGGATCCCCTGGGCTTAGCTGAACAAAAGGGATGAGAATCTCCCAACTGGAGCTTGCACATGCTGCAAATACCACACAGGGTTTGCTGTCATTTGTAACCATCGCTGGCACACCAATGCAATGCCTGAGCCCTGACAACCCTTTAGCCACATCCCACTGCCTGGGCTGCAGCAAGAAGCACCTGTTTGCACGGCAAGGACAGCTTTGGAGGTCTGGGGACCACCAATAGACAGCCTCATCCCGTGGCGCTGGGGCACCCAGCCATCTGGGGAAGCTGTGTGCTGACCAGGCTGCACTACTGCTGAGAGCAGCCCACCAGCCAGGAACAGTCCTGCATGGCTTAGCAGAGGTTAGTGAGATATATGCCATGGGAAACCTCTTTGTATTGTAAGGAAAGGCAGCAAAAATCTCTAGAATAATGAGATGGTTTCAGCTTTGTTTTCTCAAGCTGAATATTCTCCCGCCCTATGAACTACAGGCAATGGAAAGTAATTGGTGACTACTAGGTAGAGGTTTTTAAAAAATCATGTAGCTTAGAAAAGCCTAAGTACTTCAGTAGACATCTTACTCTGAAAACCTGCACTCTTTCTCCCCTTGCACTGTAGAGGATTCGGACAAACAGTCCTCTTACCAGATATATTAATCCTAAAATAAGGAACACATATAGCTATAGAATTTAATAGGGTTATTGGAATGGAAAAAAGGCACTTCTAGAAAATACATATCTTTGTTGTTGCCAGTCTGTAATGCAAAACTGCATCCGTAACCCCTGTTTTTGTGGGAATGTCTAAAAGGAAGTTTTATTTCTGCAGTAATGAGAGGCAAAGCCATGTAGTTTGCAAGCTGCTTCATATTTTGCACATCCTGTGCAGAGGATGCTTTTAGAAGGCACTTCACCTATACCAAATGCTGCCACAGAGCAACAGCATAATGGAAATTTTACATTCTCTGCCCCTTGCAAGACCTTTCTGGCTTCTCAGCACACAGTTCAGTAAGCAAAGATACAAACTAATAACAAAAGAGAAAATGCTTTTATTTATTTTTCCTTGATCTCTGAGGTGTCGGTGACACTCAGAACATACTTCCCAAATGAATAATTTCAGTCTTTATGGCTCATTCAGTTTCAGTTTGCACACTGCATTTTATCCAGCCCGGGCTCTGTCAGTATAATGCAAAAGATAGCCATTCAAGATACTGGGTTTCTATTCTCCATATATGTAACACTGGCCAGAATTCAAGCCCAGAGACATAACAGAGGCTTTTGTGCAGATATTTTTGGCTGATATTAGGAACTGCTACAATAAAGAGGGATGGAAGCCATCTGCAGAAAACACACACACACAGACAAAAGCAGTTTTACTGGTCAAGGAATCCAGGATCAATGCTTTGCTTGAGCTCTGGATATTATCAGAGCTATGCAGGAGCCAGAATTTCTGTCTCAGAGATAGTCCAGGATTTTGAATCTTTCCACATTAGATCAGAACAGAATGTTTATTTTCAGAATCTTCCCTACAAATGTTTTTAATTAAAATGTTACTTTCTGTTTTGACATTTGTCGGTTATAATTTTTCATTTAAAAGGAAAATTTGCAGTGAAAACCACTCCAAAATGGAGCCAAGGGGTTCCAGTCTGATTAGCTTGTCATTTCAAAGCATTGCCTTACAGAAAGTGAGAGGGTGGCTTCATTACTTTCCATTTTGTTCAAATTGAAATATCATTATAATCAATATTTCCTTGAAAATGTCCCGGTTATAACAAGCTGATACTATCTAAAGTAAAGCTGCTTCCACCAAACATTTTTGACCATATTTGCTAAGAAATACTTATCCACACAGGAGGAATTCAGATACTTGATATCCTTTCTGTGCAATTGTTCTTGCTTCTGCCTCCCTAAACCTCATTTCTTATTAAAGCCTCAGGAGGAAGCAAACTAGAAAAGCTATAGGGGATGGGGAAAAGACCTAGCAGGAGAAGCAACAACTGACACAAAAGAAGGAGATGCCTTGTTAGGGACACCACTAAAGCTAGCAAGCAGTCCCTTGCTTGCATATTCCTCGCTCCCAGTGAGCTGGGGTGACAAGTGCTGTCTTGGAGGCATGAGCTGAGCTGAGCTGATCTGGAAAGCATGAGCTGAGCCAAACTAAGCTAAGCTGAGCTTGTCATCTCACTCATGTGGGCTATAGTCAAGGGCTCTGGAGCCAGTCTGGCTGAGCCCTGAATTTGGTTCAAATGAAATATTTAGTAGGAGAGCCAAGAGGATCATCTCTGCACCAGGCACAGACTCTGGCATTTTGCTCATCCCTGTCCTCGCTGCGCTCTGCCAGAAGTGGAGGCAGAGGTACTGTGCTGATAACACATCCCGCAGGACATGTCCAGCCAGGCTCCCCGAGACACGGCCAGGAGGCCCTTCCCTGGCAAGAAGCATCAGCTTAGCTTGAAGCTCAACAAGGGCTCTCTCAGCTGCCCCACGGTAACTCTGCATGGGGTCAGTCCCTGCTTCTCTCTTCCCAGCATCACCAACAGCAATGCTGAAAGAGTCAGATGTTGAGAAAATGCTGCTTAAAATTGAAATGCAAGCTCAAGTCCTCACAAGAAGCATGGGAAAAATAGGCCCTACAAAATGCCCTACAAAGAAAACCAACCTGCTGAAGTGGTCAACCTACATATTTAGAACTGGAAAGCTGCTATAGGGAAAAACCCCAAAACATTAATTTTAGGAACAGTTATTTACAGAATTGTTTATGTCCTAGTGAAGCAAAAGACTTAGTCCACATTTCACAAAGATTTACACACAGCTTTCCTTCTGCTACTGTGTCACTTGGACACTTCAATCCCTCTTTCCAGACCCAATCTGAACCCCTGGCCAGGCTGCCCTGAGGGGCTGGAGAGTTCAAGGGGCTACAGGACAAAGCCCAGCACTCCTTCCCTCGCCCACGGCGCAAGCTCTGTCTGCCTCTGTGTCCGGATGGAGGCTGAAGGCGTGGCTGGATGGCAGTGAGTTTGTAGCTGCTTCCAGGCCTCCTTCCCCTTTCCCCTCCCCTCTTTTCCACACAGTGCATGAGGACTCCACAAGCAGCTCCACAGTGTGGTTGCTATATGCAGTAATATTTTTACATCAGCTGCAGTGAGGTGATGCCAGCTCGGTGATGCCTCTTGTGCAGCAGTGACAGTTTGATTCAGACCCTTATGGTGTAATTATTGTTTGTGTTTTGCAACTCTATGAGTTTGTGCTGCTCTGTAGCGAACTTTGAGAAATTCAGGGCAGACTTAACAATTTTTTTCAACTGAAGATCCCACAGTCAGTATTCCAGGTTTGGCATTGCCCTGCGCAAGGGCAGTCTGACCTTAGCTCTCAATTCATGCCACAAGTGCGTCAGCCTTTCAAAGAAGGGTCTCTCTGGTGTTTATTTGGGGCATGCTTAGTGCTTCTTGGTAGGACAAGAAGAGTAAGGTGTCAGCAAAATGGAGAATCCAGTGCAATATTGTCTTTGGCTTTACTTTTAAATGAAATATTTCTGCTTCCTTTTAAAACAAAACATGAGGACTGTTTCCTCCCTGTCTGGGTTTGTTTTGCAGTGTTTCAGCTCAGACTGGGACTTGTACGGTATATTATTAATACAATTTATTAGTAGGAGTTAATAATGGGAGCACAGACACTTTAGGGAATGAGATCGCTGCAATTAAGAGGAACCTACACAAGAAAATGAAACCTTACACTGCTTAAACAGTTTTAATAATAACTAGTGAGTTTCCACTCATTAAGATTAAGTAATCTGCATCAGAGAGATGGTCAAAGAAAATATATTCAGAGATAAACTGAAGAATAAAACAGGGCAATGAATGGAGAATGAGGTCACACTTCTTTCCAAATATGCAAATAGATAAACATCGGAACAATAGATTTTCTTCTGTTCAGTTCACAAAGGTGCAGTTTCCTTATCTGAGATCATTGTGAGGTTGGTAAGAACACAAGACTTAATACAAAATCTCCCACAGAAAACAAACATTTTGGCCAGGCTGGCTTTATTGTAGTAGAACCCTTTGTATATGTACACATACACACAATATATATGTGTGCACGTGTAAAACCAAATACTCTTATTTTTCACTCTACCTGCTGTTCACTTTATACAGAAATATAATTACACAGTTAGAAGAGTGGAAATGGGAAAACAGTAATTTCTTTCCTTTAGCTTAATGGGACATATTATGTGTGTATGTATATGTGTAAGGACGTTGTGTGTGTGACATGCAGAACTACTTCTTCAGACGTACTTCAGTCTTCAAATAGCTTTCATGTGTCATCTTACCCGTGGCAATGATAAGCAAGTCCACATAATTGCAAATCTAAGAGTACTTACTACTGTCAATAGTAAAACCCTAGACAGAAGGAGCATCCATGTCCTGCAGGACTGAACACTCATTTTATCCCTCTAATATACCTGCCTCTCTCTCCAGTCCCACACAGAACAAGCCTACAAGTAGAGAAAGAAATTACACTCTACCAAACATGCCAACCATCCACTGTGGTTTGGCAAGGAAGCCTGAAACCACGTTGTTGCAGGAGATATTTGATGGAAGATTGTATTCCCAGGGTTTTCTTTTCACTGATAATGCTTCAAAACCTGAAACATGAGCTGGCTGGCTGGAGCTTTCACTTTCCTTCCCATCTACTCTCTACTCCGTGGTCCTCTTATTCAGAATAGAACACTCCTTGCAAGCTTTGTCCAGGTTGACTGCAGTCCTGGGTCTCCTTCCTCTTGGTTTGGAGGGCATAGTTTAGACATTGAACCTGTATGGAAGAAAGCTCCAGGAACATCTTATAAGAAGGTTGCTGGTGGTGGCAGAAGGTTTTACAGCCAAGGTCTTTCCCTGATCTTGGGTGACTCTGCCAAGGAAGCAGAATCTTCAGCCTCAAGTAAAAAGCATGGAATTGCATGAGCACGCAAGCTCAGCACTTCTCACAGCTGAAGTCCAAGGTGCCCTGGTTTTGTTAAAACCTGCCCAGGTAGAAGCAGAGCCTGCTCTGCATGCCATGCACTTCAGGATAGTGTCATTCACCACCTCTGAGCATGGGGGGAAAAAGAACACTGGGAATGGCCTGGCCATTCGGAAACCCTGTCTTCTATTCATGGCTAGTTACAGCTTCTCCTCCAAGTGTGATTACCTGCAGGACCCAAGCAGTGAACACAAGGTGACATGAGCTCTGCTACGAGCTGAAAAAAGTTTCCAGGATCCACTTAGTGCTGAGGTCTGGACTACCACATCTCCACTGCATTTCCTCCTGTGCCAGCTAGACCAAAGTCTGTGCAAGTGCACCTGCCCATTCTGGGGTCATTCCTTAAGTTACAACATATAAAATTCACAGAATTATGATCCCAATTTTCCCATTTGGTTTAATGAGATGGGACAAATGGTCCCTTCATTATACCCCTTCCATGCAAAGTTTACTTTAGAAATTTTTCACAGTGCACATCAAATTCATTCAGAGCCTGAAAAAGCATAACAACCAACCACACAGCAAACTTGCAGTACCCTTTTAAAACTGTGTTTAAATCTACCCTGCCATCCAGATGCTAAAGGCAGGATTATTATCCAGGCTTCTGCCTCCCTCATTACACTAGGTTCCCTAACAAGAGCAGGGAATCAAAGGAAGCTACAACACAAAACAGCATGTCAAGCTTTTCAAAACAGAAAAAAAAAAGTTATCAGGGCTTTCAGATTTTCATTATATTTCACCACCATTAACTAAAGCTCTTTCTTAGACAGATGTATTTTATAATCCAATTTCTTTAATGAAGAGTTCAAATTCACAGATTGTGCTAGTGTCAGGGACTGGAATGGGAACTTATGACTCTGTGTCTGTTTGACAAAAGCTAATTCGTTGGAGTCATCTGTGTGGAAAAATAACTGCAATAGTATTCATAAAACACATTGTCCATGAAGAAACTCACGGCAAACATAGCCTGAATAAGTTTTCACCACTGCTGTTTCCTCAGAAAGATACATCATTCCTTGAGAGGTACACGTGGTAAGTGATGCTGAGAGTTGCAGTGCAAATGCCAGTGACTGGGTGCCAACAGTTCTACCAAAATATATTCCCCAGATAAAAGAGAAGTTGTCATCCAGAAACACACAGTCAGTGTGGATTAAAAAAAAAAAATTGCTTTAATGAAGAAATCAGTGTCAGCAGAAAACAATGATAAAAATTGAGCAAAAACATAAACACAAGTGTGGAAAATGTGTATTACATCATTCTGTGTTACTGAAGAAATGATACAGTCACAAGGGGAATAAAATGGTCAGAACAACCAAGAGGGGAGAACTGGGTTCAACTTTAAAATGTCAGGAGTGAAAAAGAGGCATAAAAATCTGAGCCTGAAGGGACCTACATAAATGAGTGCCTGATATTTCATCCATATGCTTTTTTTTTCTGTAGATATCTTTATCCTTTGTGCTAATTAAAAACTTCGTTTACATGTACTTTGTCTCCCTCTTTCTCTTTGCTACTTCATTCTGTTCTGTTCTTTTTTTTTCATCATCTTTTATCTTTGCAGATACCTCCTAATTAATTTTTTCCTTAAGGTCATTTCTTTTTCTCTCCAATGCAGAAGTAATTGCTGTTTGTTCTTTTTTTCTTTTCCTATCTTACCTTTTTCCTTTCTCTTTTTTCCCCCAGTGTTTTTTAACACTTTGCCCTCCTTTTAGAGAACTCTTTTTCTGTTTTCATGTTCCCATTATGTGGCTCCCTGTGCTCACTCCCCTCTACCCCACTCCACTCTCTTTCTTACCCTGTCTCCTTTTATTACTAAAATTCTCACATAATCCCTTTTCATAGCCACAGAAATGATGATTACTGCCTCCTCTCAGACACATTCTCCTTTCTTGGCAGCCTTTTCTTCCCTAAACATGTAAAATTCTCTCCAAGGCATTACTGCTTTGTCCCAGCACCTACTCACAATTGCAAATTCCCTTTCCACCAAATTTACTCATGCTCAGACTCATGTACTCTTCCCTACTGTCTAGAGATAGAAAAAGGTATTAAATGCCCTATCTTCTGCCATTTTAATTCCAGAATTCCAGAGCCAGGTTAGGTCCTCAGAATTGAAGATTTCCATTTTGATCATCTTAGCATCTGCTTCCTGAGCTACAAGCTCCAGACATGTCACCCAGGACAATAGGGCCATGGGCCTCTGGGTGCTCCTCAGAGACAGATGCTGACCTGATGCCACAGGAGCTGTGAATAGACAGGTCTTACCTATGTCGCTGTGTGTATGAGTCTTATCATCCGAGCCTTTTAAAGGCTTCATAATCTTTGGTGAATATTTATTGGCCCAACAACTCCACAAAATAGGGACCTCAGAAGTGGGAAAGTAATGAGAAGACTAAACAATGTGTCTTGATCCATGCCAAGAGCCTGTAAGAGAGCCAGGAACTCAGTTTCTCTCTGCTGCTTTGCCCCACTGTCTTTTCTCAGCCTCCCGTCCCAGGCCGTGCAAACCTTCCCCAGCTCTCACCATGCACTCCTGACCTTTGAGCACATGTAATCAGTTTCCCATTTTTCTCAGAAAGACATGTAGCTCTACACTCCTCAAACACATGCTGACTTCTTTGCTTGTTCCTGTACACCCTTCTCTCACAGTAACTCTTCCCTACCTCTTGTCCTTTTCTGTATTCATATTTCTCCACATTTTTGAGTGCCACCCCAAACTCACCATTTCTAGGCTCCGTTTCTCAACTTCAGGTTTCTTGTACTAACTCTAGCATCTAGAAACAGCTCTGCCTAGCAAAGGGAGCTCAGTGTCGGGCCAAAAAGAAAAGCATAGCTTGTCCTAATCCTGTGAGCATTGTGACCTCAGTAAAATTGAGCAGCTTGCTGGCAATTGCCACTAACAAGGAAAAGTGACCAGACTGGATTCAAAGGAAGAAGTAGAGCAAACTCATGAATGTGGAGAGGATTTTATTTTTGTTTCTTCCTGCTGACTTGGGTAGGGCTGAAAGCAGCAATATCACCAGGTTCAGGAAAAATAAAAGGAAGATAGGAGCATCCCTGTGTCAATATTGGTAAATGCTACGTGTGCAGGCACCATGTGCAGAGGTGAGGTCAGCACTCCCTGGTACCAGCACGCTCTCAGAGGGACCTGTATGCATGTTCTTTTAAGCATGGCTTTCTACACCATTTAAATATGCATTCATATGTAGCACAGCACCATGGAGTCTATTTTCAGCTGGCTGGTTTGTAATCTAGAAGCAGCCTGTTGAACAGTCAGTGTGCAATATTTTTGTGGTTTTTCATGACCCACCTCTACTCACTTACTTTACACAGATATTGGGAAGTGCTCAGCTGCTGAAAATGTGTCTGGATGCCAAAGACCTGGAAATCCACAGGGGTGATTAAGAAAATCTATGACAGTTTCTAACACACCTTTATTACCTCGCTAATGAATTTTGATTGATTTGATGCAAGCAGGTCATTATGAGTGTTTTTAAATCAATTTACAGCTCAGAAATACTTGTGGAGTTGGCACGATGACAGGGCATCGTGGAACCACGTGAGGCAGCGGTGCCTGGATGCACCACATGGTCATGCTGAGGTCTCACACTATATTTTTGGGTGGTGGCTGCTCCCTGCCAGCTGGCTGCGGGAACAGTCACATGCAATCAGAAAGACCTATGTCTATTTTAAATGTGAAAATAATCCTATTCCCACTTTTGTAATGCTGCTAGTTTCAAGCTTTGGGTAGATGTTCAGATAAGGCAGGCATTTTAACTGGCTAGGCAATACCAACATTTGCTTTCCTTGCTGCTTTTCTCTCCTTGGTGCTTTCATCTGCAGAAGACTAGTTTGTTTCATTTCAAATACCAGCAGCTAAATGATCACCATGGTTTCTGGCTAATAAACACCTGAGTCAACCAATAGACTTAGTATGTTGTTCTTTCTTGCATTCTGTCTCTCTCTTTTATCTTTTTCCTTTTTTTTTTTTTTTACTTAATTCATGAGGACAAGGTTAATTCCAGCTGCTCATTTCTTCTATAGAAATCTTCTTCATCTACAGCAATAGATCTGGAAAGATGAGAGGAAACAAAAAGAGAGTCCTGATGTAGTACATAAATCAGGACATTGGCAAACCAGGCAGGATTTGTTTGTTCTTTCTCGTTAGCATTCTTTCCCACTAGTTCAATAGGGAATTTTAGCTGACTCTTCCCTTTGAGAGGAGGCCCTCAAAGCCTTCTCTGCTGCCAGTGTCACATTACTGTTCCAGCTTTTTCACCTCTACTTATCTAAGCTACTTTTTAAAATGTTTCAAAGGGCTCAGCAACCCCCAAAGTCAGACCTTTCACATGCACTGTCTTCATGTTCATTTACACCTAAAATTAATCCTTAAGGAGAAACATTTGTCAGCTCAGAAAAAACATATATATGTATGAAAGCAGTCTAAGTGCTAAATGGAACCTGGCCACAGGGGAATTGAAAGTGTGGAGGCATGCTGCTGCCTACACTAAAGCAAACTCATACTTTCCTTGTTTCTTTTTACTTTTTCTGCTTGTGGTTATTCTTTTTCACTATTCTTTATTTAGACTCTGGAAGCATCTAGAATCCAGATAAGGATAGAGGCAACTTCTGTGCAAGACCCTTGCAGTCAAAATACTAGATCTACTAGAAAATAACCTAAGGGAACACACATAGTCCCTTAAACTTGTTCTGAAGAAGAGCTTTGAGTTTGTAAAAAAAAAGCTTTTTTTGACACAGTAAAATTAGAGGGTTTATTTTTTTCCAGAAATAAATATTTTGAGGCTTGGTTTCAAAATAAGTTAATATTTCAAAATGTATTACATAACACCATATGCTATAAAAGTGTAACACGAGATAAAATAAAAGGGCCCAAATTCCTGCACAGTGCTTCAGTTTTAGAAAAAAGAATAGTTTCATGCCTAACTTAACGATAAACTTTGTGTATGTGCCCTTTTTCACTGGGGATTTTGAATTTTTAGCTCTTTACTGCAGCTTGTAATAGAATTATAAAAATTAAAGCTTTCAGATATAGGGATGTAAAGTTTCTATGTCTTGGGAAGTGGAAAATACATTGTGTTCTTGAGTGACATTTATGGGTCAGGAAAAGACTATTGCAGAGTCATAAAGCAGCCAGTTACTAACAGACTGATGTGCTATCTTGTGTCTTGTTTGTGGGATTAATATTTTTCTCTGATGCATATATTTGATTGGAAGAGTTCTTTGCTCTGGAGATTTCATAATTACTCAGATATAAAGATTCGGATTGAGAAAAAAAACAACAAAAAAACATTTCTAATGTTCAGTCATGTCCAGCCAGAGCTTGTCACCAGCCACAGGGAACAGAGCCTCCAGAAATATTTCACTATTCAGTAGATAACGGCAGCCACTCACAATTACTTTATTTTCTTTTCTATTTTTCAATTTCCATTCTGTATTTCGCTGACTTTGAGAGTAACAGTCAGGACAAAACAAACATAAGCAGCAGCTCCTTGCCACCGCTCCCTAATAAAAGGAAATGTATCACTTGCTATTGCTTGGGCCTTTTGCAATGAGATGTAATGAAGTGACATGAAGAGAAGGGGACATGCAGCTACTGAATTTAGACTTGAAAGACTTCATCAAAATGCTCAATTGACATCTCTAACTTCTTTCTAAACATGTTTGCTGAGGTCAATACAGGATGTTCTATTGATTTCAATAGATTTTGGTGAGGCTCTTCAAAATTATTGCACTGACTACCTGAGTACCCCTTGTATCTAATGCTGAATAAATACAGAGGATGGATGAATGCAGCAGCTGTGTGAAAATAAAGAGTGTGACACTGCAAAGATATGAAATTAAAAAGACAGAAGCCAAAAAGCAAAAGCTAGCTCTTTGATGTACATTTTTCTTAAAAAAAAGGTTCCTGTTTAAGTCTGCAAAATGCTATTGTATTTTAGCTGAATTTAACAAGCAATGTGACCAAAATACTTGTTAATCCTGTATTGTTCATTTTGTCTACTGCAAACAGCACCCAGAGTCTAGATCTATTTAACAGCAGACAGAATTATTGATTGGCTTTGTTTTTGCATTTAACAATGCAAACAAATAATAAAAAGAAAAACCAGCATTTAGAGTTCTTTAGCAAAATATACAACTGTTAATGAGTGCATAAAAGGTAAGAAAAAGGAGACTGAAAACCTAGTCTAGACAACTTAGAAATAAAGACACTTGCCTTTCTGAACAGCTTTTGGCATAAACTCTTCTAGCTGCTTGCCTTTGATGTTCTTGCTGCTGCTGTTCTTGACATTTTGATGACAATTTGCAGTGAAACAAACAGTTCAAAAATAAAAGAAATCACTTAATATAATGTTTCATTTTACCCAAACCAGGATTTTAATATTCCAATCTGAGAACTTTATAAAAGACTGTTACGACATCTACATAAATCACAAAAATATTTTCAAATTAATATTTAATGGAAATTAACATTTTAAAAGATTTTTTAAAGGGAAAGGTTTATAAAAAATGTCTAGTTTTTTCCAGTATGCTTGGTTTTTGTTATTGAAATGAAAAAAATATTTTCACATATTTTTGATGTCATAAAATGAGCCTCTCCTGTTACAAAGAAAAAAAAAGGAAAACATTACATACCTCAGCAAAGTGAAGCCAGCTATCAACTGAGAAAAGTCATGGCACTGATGGATGTCTTCATATTCTCACATGTAGCATGGATGTAGAGGTCATCCTTAATTACCCTCATATCCATGGCCCTGTTATCTGCAAGCTTCCTGAAGAAATTTTCAGCTGCCATTCGTAGGGATTACTGCTTCTCTTCTATCTTTACAGCTGAGGTGCCTGTAGTGGCCAGATAACTAGGGGTGTGCTGGGAAGCAGGTGGAAATATGGTCAAGTATGAAAGTGCATCACCATTACTAAGTCCTTACAGAAAAGTCTTTGAAAGTACACAGAAATCCTACAGGATCAGAGGACTTCTACACACTAAATCAGGACTCATACAGAGAAACCAGAGCCTTTTTGTAAAGGGCACAGAGTCCATTCACTTGTGGAAGAGCTGTACGCTGGCGTGGACACTTCAGTTTGGGGGTACACAAACAACGAAGTTGGGGCACCCTGGCAATGCGACGCTCTGGCCCTCTGAGGACTTGTCCTATGGCGATGGTTTCTGAGACAGGGGAGCTCAGCGACCTCCAGGTTCCAAACAACCTGAGGTTACTGGGATGACTCTGCAGGTCAGGGTCGTTACTGCCATGCACTAGTGCAAATAAACCAAGGTCATTACTGAATTTAAGACAAAGCAGAAAAACAGAACAATGGTACAAAGGGACTGTCGTGGTTTGACACTGGCCTGATGCCAGGCACCCACGAGAGTCACTCACTCACCGTCCCCTACCACAGCTGGGCAAAAGGAGGGAAGAGACGAAAAAGGGTTAACAGAGGCCTCATGAGCGAGATAAGGAGAGCAGGAAAATATTTCAAGGGCAAAACAGGATCAACCTTAATTACTAAGTGAAATTTATTAGTAACAGAATCAGAGGAGGGTAATGAGAAGTAAAATAAGCCCTTAAAACACCTTCCCCCTCCCCAGCCACTCCCTCCTTCCCACCGACAGCACAGGGAGGCAGGGCAGGGGGGTTTTGGTCAGTCCATCACCGAGACTTCCTTCCGCTGCTCTGGGAGAAGAGTGGCCCACGGGAGACAGTTCTCCGTGAACTTCCCGCCGTGGCTCCACTCTCACGAGCAGCAGCCGAACCGCACCTGCTGCAGCGTGAGTCCCTCCCACGGGCACACAGCCCTCCCAAAACTGCTGTGCCGTGGGTCTCTTCCCACGGGGTGCAGTCCTCCAAGGACAGGCTGCTCCAGCCTGGGAGCAGGGCCCTCTCTCTCCACCGGGTCTCCCACCGGATCACAGCCTCCTCCAGGCATCCACCCGCTCCGGCGCGGGCACCTCCCCCACGGGCTGTGGGTGGATCTCTGCTTTCCCCGTGGATCCCCATGGGCTGCAGGGGCACAGCTGCTTCACCATGGGCTGCACCACGGCCCACAGAGGAATCTCAGCTCCGGCGCCTGGAGCACCTCCTCCCCCTCCTTCTCCCCTGACCTTGGTGTTGCCATGTTGTTTTCCCTCACGTGTTCTCACCTCCTCCTCTTCTCTGAGTAGCAGCAGAAACCCGTTATTTTGTTTTGATTTTCTCCTTAACTATGTCATCACAGAGGCGTCACTAACCTCTCTCATTGGCCCAGCCTTGGCCAGCAGCATGTCCATCTTCAGAGCCATCAGCCCTTGGCTCTGCCGGACGTGGTGGGAGCTTCCAGCAGCTTCTCACAGGAGCCACCTTTGCGGCCCCGCTGCTACCCAAAACCAGGCCATGCCAAACCAAGACAGGTACTCATTTCTATGAGCTTCCTTATATCCTTCCTTTGGGATGGATGTACAGTGTATACCTGCACAGATGTCTCTACTGTGCACCGAATATTCAAATATGGGATTATCTATAGTGGCTAATATGGCTGTAAAAAATATGCAACTTGGTACCATATAAAAGCATTTTTCCCTTGGATTGTTTCTGAGCCTCAGCAATTGCAAATAGGTTCCAGAAAGAATTTTAAATTATCTCCAAATTCTATATGTAGTATTTTAATAGGGTTTGAAACAATTTGAATAGATGGTAATTTAAAAATAGTTCCTGTATTCTGCTGTGGCTTAGCAAGACTGGAGGAGAGAACTGTATGATAAAAGATGGGTTTCCACTCTGGAAAATTTTGAAATAAAATGCCAGGAAACAATATGTGTACAAACAGCAGAGTATTTCCCAGAACCTGGTCGTTCTTTCCCTACTGACTTGCACTTTTTTGAAAGAAAAGAGATTATTTTCCCAGCTTATGTTTGGAGTGGATTTCTCATTGAACTCACACTCCAGGGTCTAGAGCCACAGAGATCAATTACACTTGGTGGACATCATAAGCCAAATCTCTCCTCCTGCAGAAAAAAACTTGGGAGATAGAGAAGGTGTAAAATAATAAATACAAGATGAGAAAAATAAATGGTCAAGGAATAATTTCTTTTAACAGTGCAGAAGCTGCCTTCACAATTCCACATAAAGGCAAACACAGCTTCTAGGGGGGAAAAAAATGCCTAATTTCTTCCAAAACCTTCAGTGGAAGGTAGTGTGTATTTGTTTACACTAGAAGATGTGCCATAGGCTCCTACCAGCAGCGCTAGAACAAGACTGAGAATTTCTCTCTAGGAAAAGATTTATCTAAAGCATTCTATGTCTACCTCATAAAAAACTTCTAATGTGGATTGTTTCACGTGCACCATGCATAAAGTAATTATCCCCCTTCTTCCTTGTGTCCTTGGGAAAAGCAGCCCTGACCTCTCTCATTTTTCTCAGCATGCCAGATCAAATCTTCAGAAAATTCAGATTTCCAGTGTCCACTTTTTCCATCTTGGCAGACTCCTCTCCCTCACAGCTGTCTTGCCCACCATTTCTCTCCAGCCAGAACTGAGCTGAGGCTTTCTGGTGGCTATGGCACACATTTCAAATCAGTGGAGGGTGCTTAGGAAAGGAATATCTTTCAGCCTGGGGAGAGTAGACGTGGTGTAAGCTGAGGTGTCTGGCCTGGCCCAGAAATTTATGCAGAAGCCCTGGATGAAACCAGCCATGGGGTGGTAGGGAAGGTGTTTAGACTCAAACACAAGATGGCTCCTTCTGGAAAAAATAGGATGTTAAGATTAGATGAAGATCACTTTCTCTTTCCTGGAATTCTCTTCCTTTTTTTTTTCTCTTTTCATTTCCCACATGCTGCTGGCAGCTAAACTTCCCTAAGCCTTTTGGGCATGGATAGCTTCTCACCTCAACCACTCACTGCTTCAGGGAATTTGCTCAGGGAAGTACCTGAGCTCACCTCGGTGTAAACTGAATCAACATCAGATAAATAAGTTTAGCTGCATCTTTCTTCAGGTTTGCCTTTGGGAGCTGGTATATTGGGAGGAAAAAATTAAAATGAAACATTTAATATTCTCTAAAAAGTCATTAGATCACTGTTTCCACCTTAGTGCCTTATTAAAGGAAGGTTGCTTCTGTCCATCAGCATCAAGAAGCAGTGCACACTTAGACAGTAATGCTCAGAAATCTCAGGGAAGTGGATAAATTTACAAGGAGAAAATGCCAAGGGAAAGCGGTCAATTCATAACACTGGCATTCAGTGTTAGTTGGTTTAATTAAATGAATGTTCAATTACCAAAACACTTTGCCTTCTATGCTAATACTGTTTCAAATAATAGGTAAAAGACAAAACAAAAACAAATAGTCCATCTGAGGCTGGGAAGAAAGCAGAGAATAAAAATTTGGGATATGAGATAGGAAAAAAATCAGACATCTGTTAAGGAAATACTTCACCAGGTAACATTCAGTTTCCCATATGATTATTCACAGAAGACGTACAGCGGCAGCTCAAGTGTACATATGGTTTTACATCACTGGCTTAGATAAACACTGTGCTGTCATTAAACCATAATGGAATTTATCTGAGGGCTGTCTCTACTTTAAATTCTAGCAAATCTCTGTATTTGTCTGCCCAGTGTTAAAAGGAAATTCCTGACTTTGAACTTTAACTTGAGGCATTCCATCTTAGCATTTTAAAATAATACCCACTTTTATTTTTCTTCTTAATATTTAAGCAGGTTGAATAATTTAAGGAAGAGGATAATCCTCTAAATTCACTGTAATGAGGGTTTTGTAAAGACAAACCGCACAGAAGTTTCAAAACTGTGTCACAACCACACGGACATTAAAACCAGGGCATGGGCATTAAGTACAGCAATGATGTGTCTGCCAAGGTACCTCACATCTGGTTAACTAAATCACAGAGAAGCCACGGCAGGAGCTGTAGTGAAACTTGATCCCGAAGTCGATGGCACCTGTGTAAGATTAGGCCTGAGGAGTGAACCTACAGAGACCCTGCAGCACTCCTGGCAGACCCCAGCGATCAGCACCGGCTCCATGACAGCTCCCGGGCAGTTCACTGAAGGCAGCGTGAGTCTGTTCAGCAAGAGCTGTGCTGAGGCTTGTGGTGCTGGTACAAGCCACGCTGAACTACAGACATCACCGTAACCACCTGAACTGAGGGCAGTGGACTCCAGCTTTAACATTAAGCACACACTAAAAGGCTGTACTGAATGAGTACCTCCAAGCTCATATTCTGCCAGCTAATAAAATAGCTAAATATACTGCCTGGACATACATAACTTTGCTAAGCACGGCCCAAGCAAACAAATAGAATCCCCAAAGCCAACCCACCCCCCCAGCCTGCTTACCCACAAGGTATAATGACACGCATTCCAGCATAGTTCTGCAAATCTGTTACGCAAGGACCATGTTCCCAAAAACAGCCTCTGGCTATAGCGGCGCTGAAAATATGTTGTTGTCTTTTTTATCAACAAAAACCAAGGGGACAAAACCTTATTTTTGTAAAAATAAATGTCCAAGTTTTCATTTATACAGGAATGACTTTGTTGTGTGGTATGCCCTTCAATAAAATTACAGCTTAGGTCCACAAGTGTGTGCATGTTTTGAGGTCTTATATTGAGTTTTATCCTTTCTTCATTTTAAAGGTATTCAATATTGTTAACAACCAGGAATGTAAATTACAGACATATATGCTCATGTACGTTGCCTAACTGATTTTACAATTCCTATTAAATGCTTTAATTATACACAATGTGTTATAAATAATAAGACAGAAATGCATCTAAATATTTTTGCTGCAACACCAGAAGCTATAAAACTCCTCAGAATATGAAAGGTCCTCACTGAAAAATAGTTTTCAAAATTTACAAATGAAAAGTCTGTGAGAATTCAAACCCTTAGGTAGCACTGTATTTTTTTCCAACTTTTAATCCACTTTGCACCACATTTACAGAATTTTAAAAGGTCTATGGTTTAAAGTCCTTGCTGTTATGCTAGTGTGCTCACATATTAAAAAATACAGTAGAAAGCTATTTCTTTTACCTAATTATGGAAAGAATTAAATTATTGTAGTTCCTCATAATAACTCAGAACTTCCCCAAATGCACATATTTTCATTATTTGCTCTCACATTATTTATTTCTATCCCTGTGACCTTATTTTTTTTTTAATACATACATTCTAAACTTCTTCAAGAGTATGGAAAGAATATTTAATACAAAGCAAAGTAATTATACTCTGAAGGTTCTGAAATATAACTGAAGTGTATCCCTGGGGCTATTTCCTGATAATTAGGTATGGCATAAATAATCATGATTAATTATGTTTCTGGATAGTCATCTGCCTCCAAAGAAATATTGTTATCCCTGATAACGCTCAATATAAAAAACCCCCACAACCAAGTGTGTTTAAACAGAATATTTTCCTAAAACTCATGTGCAACTCAGTCACACAAGCTATAAATGTCTTTGATGTTGCTCTGATACATTGTGCCACTGGAATACCAATTCTTCATTTCTGAGTGCATTAAATAATATAGTCTGGCAACAAATCAAAATCCAGGAGACCACAATTACACTAAATAATTTGATGAGGTTTTGTTAAATGGGTTTGGAACACGATCTTGATTTTTCTTTTGTCCAGTTTATTAAAGATGTGACAAATTGTTTACCCATTTGTTACATCCCTCTGATTACAGATGTACCAAGAAACAGCACAGGAATGCATATGGATTAGAGCTTGTGCGATTTTTTTCATGATGATTTTGTAAGTACCAGCTGTGGGTTTGGATCAAAACTGAATTTTTATTCTTTGAAAGAAAGCCAAGGCCTTTCCTGATTATGTCCAGCACCTTCATGTAGTGATATTAATACCTCCTTGAGGCTCATCTTAAAATGCACAAGGCAGTGCCCTGCCAACGGAGTTTGGAAGCAGAAATGGAAGCTGAAGAGCATAATTAGCAGCACTTTGCAAGTGAAAAGCCAAGGGGTGGGGGTGGCTCAGAGCTCGACCTTAAGGACCAGACTTCCAGGTGGGCACTGACCCTACCCAGTGCAGCTTGGTCAGACTCATCTCTGCCTGGCAGCACCCCTGGGCTGCCCCCTGGCAGAGCACCAGCAAAGACAGACCTCAGAAGCCATCAGGCATCCTTGTCTGTCCTTGGAAGGGCAGTGTGGGGATTACACAGTGACATGCTGCTCGGGACACACCCAGAGAGCTCTCCCTTGGAGAAGAGAGGTCCCAGCCAGGAAGATGATGAGTGTCATTGCTGGGACGAACAGGTCACTGCATGAGCTGGGCTTCCTCTGTGTTACCAAGGTGGGTTGTGCTGACAAAAACACAGAAGGACCCTCCACAAACCCAGAAACAGAAGCAAGGGTCAATTCTAGACACTGATGGCCAGTCCTTTTCTTCTTTGTGTCAGCTCTTTCAGCAGTGACTAAGTTGCTGCCCTTTTTGGCAGGGAGATCGAGGCAGAGCCACATTCCAGCTGAAACCAGCACAGTTGCCATGAGCAGACATGAAGATGACTGCTAATGCAGCGGGGTGATCCCTGGAGATCCACAGCTCCAGCAGGCCAGCTGCTGGATAAACAGACCCCCAAAGTTCATGCACAGGAGGTGGGGGAGAAAAGAGGAGTGCTCAGATTTAAAGCAGCGATTTTAACAAGCCACAAGGTGGAAGCAGAAAAGCCAGAGGGGACGGCATCTGTCATGATGAGAAACAAAATGAGTGAATAGAATGCTCTGTTTCAAGAAAGCAGCAGGAAATAGGGGGGCATGTTCTTTAAATACTTTCATCTAAGAGGGCCTAAAGAGGGGAGACAAAGACTAAAAGTAGGTAAAATAATAAAATGGTTGTAAAAGCCTCACCTGCCAAGAGTGTCAGTAAAATGATAAGAGCAAAGGCAAAGGACATTTTCTTGGCAGCAAGAAGCACAGATGGTCAAATATAAAAACCATGATTCTATATGGGATTTTCATCTGTGTTATGTTTCCCATGAATGAATGCACAGGAAAAATGTGTACCTGGATTGTGCTAAGTGTGAGCAAACTATAGATTTGTATTCATGAATATTCTTGCCATAAAGCCCTGCTAAAGTTTTTTTAAATCCCGTTCAGTTAGGCCTGAAAGAAGTTTCATAGAGTAGCAATGTATTTGGTGAGGTGTATTCATGCAAGGTGGAAATGGAAGCATAAAGAATTCTGAAGAGATTTATTTATTTTAAACATACTTGTGCTTGCCACATATTCATGTCAGGGGTTGGGTAAGATAATACCTAAGTTTGAAGCAAATCACAGAGTTAGAAGGCATTACCAGTCACTCTGTCATTTGCTAGGAGGCACTCCTGTATTTAACTTACAAATTTGTGCTGTTGTTACTGACATAATCCCGGCTTGTGCAAATATTCAATGAATACGGCACAAAGTTTCTGCCAACATTTGGTTACCAAGCTTCAGCTGAACTCTGTCCACATTCTCAGTGACTGAGAGAATGCTATTTTTAATGCTGCTTGAAAAATAATTCACATGGCAGATGTAACCAAGACATATAACTGTACCTGACTCCTGCAACTGAGCTTCTTTTTTAAGCATCTTTCAAGGAGACAAGATTCCAAGGATGATGAAACATCAGCAGAACGAAGACTGGTGAAGGGACAGCCTTTTCATCCTCTAAAACTGAGGAAGAATTGGGAAGTCTCTGCTGTCTCTGGAAGTGCAGAAGGGAGTAAACCCCAGTCCCTGGGTCAGCTGGTGAGCCTACACTTGCATCCTCACTGACTCTTTGAAAGCATCCTGGCCAAAAGCCCATTGCATATCTTAATACTGATGCTGAATAAAATGTTTGCTCAGTTTTGCTGAGATTCCTTCTCAGGAGGAATGGGTGTTTTGAGGCTGAAAAGGCAGCCATGCAAACCACAGTCCAAGACTGAGCATGGAGTGAATTAAAGTGACACTATAAATACAGGAATATGAACTCAAACAAAGCAAAAATGGAAGTATCAAAACTTACCTCCATTCCCACTTTGATGGGGTTATTGAAAGTAAGTTATATGGTTTTTTCCACCATGGGCTGAATATGTTTAAGCATTGTACATTAATTTTAAAAAAAAGTTATGCATCTATGACTCGAAGCTGTCCCTTGAAGGCAGCTTGAGCTTTTTTTCCAGTGCAGAAGTTTCCTAGATACGTTTTTCCTTTGTCGTAGCTGTACCCACTGGCTTGGTCAGCACATACTTCCTTCCTTCTTTGCCATGTTGTTTTGCAACACAGTCCTATCCCAGCGTGGGGCTGCTTCTCGTTCTGCCTTAGAACACAGGCATGTGGTAATTGGCTCCAGGAAGAAGCCAAAACATATGTTTCCCTGTGGCACTAATTAATTAGTCATATGCACACTCAACACTTAATTGCTATTGTACACTCTGGCCTGTTTGACTTCTGGGAGAATATCTGACTTTGCACCTATCTCGATTGGAAACACATGCAAAAGTGGAAAGTGGCAGTATGTTTTTACAAATGAAAGAAGCAGAATTTCACTAGTCACACTATTCATTCCCAGCACATCTCTTACTTAAAAAAAAACGTCCTCTGCACTGTGCTCAGTACATCTTCTAATGTAACCAAGCCTGGAAGCATAAAGCATCTGTGCTCTACTTAAAACTGCTGATATGACAAAGAAAAACCTCTTCCTAAGGACTACTGCTCCTATCCTGTAGCATAACAAGTGCTAGTCAACCACAAGTGCTCCTAAGAATGGCTACTTTTAGTGCTTCTTACCAATAACAGGCAGAGGTTTTGCCCATTAAGGGTTTTATTTTCCATCTTACAACAGTGACAACCATTTGGAGTTTTGCCCATACTCCTCTGTGCTGATTTTTTAGGTATTTATAACATTTCTATTGTACTTACTGCCATATTACCAAAGTCCCTCACACTCATTAATCTCCCATATAAGTTGTTCCTTTGTTCATTTCTTAAATGACTTAGAACGAGACCACAGCCTCTTAAGCAGATCTAGCAGGAAAAAAGAAATTGAAAGCAAATTAGATATTCTTATTTTCTCATTACTTTTCCACTTTAAGTGTTCCTGAAATAGCCACAATTATTAAAACAAACAAATAAATAAACAAAAAAGCCACCAGGCTAAATTTTACCCTAAAAGTGTGTAGGTGTCTGTGAATTTGGAGCTACTGGAGACAATCCAGTGAAGTGCCATAAAGAGGATTAAAGGACTGGAGCACCGCTGCTGTGAGGAAAGGTTGAGAGAACTGGGACTATCTAGCCCTGAAAAGAGAGGGTTCAGGGGAATCTCATCAAAGCCCGCAAACACCTGAAGGGAGAGTGCAAAAAGGACAGAGCCAGGATGTTCTCTGTGGTGCCCAGAGACAGGACAAGAGGTGATGGGCACATATGGAAACACATAAGGTTCTCTATGAACATCAGGAAATACTGTTTTCCTGTGACGGTGACTGAGCACTGGCGCGGGTCACCCAGAAGGGCGGTGGAGTCTCCCTCCTTGGAAGGGAAACATAGTCCTGGACAGCAGCCTCTAGATTGCCCTGCTTGAGCAGGGAGGTGGAAGCAGTGGAGCTCCAGGGGCCTTTCCAACCACAACCATTATGTGATGTTGTGAACTCCATGGGACCCAGGTCTGAGTGTGTCTCCAAAGACCGAATGCAGATAAATTTAAAACCAGGACAAAACACTGCATGTGATTCAGGTCACTGTGCAAGCTCAGTCTGAGAGCAAAGTTCTCAAGCTTTTTCAGTGATTCAGTGTAATAACTTTACTAGTAAACCAGTATCAAACCAAAACTTTGAGATGCACTGGATTTGTGAATAGAAGCTTGGATAAATGGACAGAATAACTTATGGACTCAAAATAACTAATGATCTCGAAATATACACACATGTAAGGGTCTGATAGCGCAGGAAAGACGGTTTACCAGCAAAGAGTTGTGGTGATTGCCTTCCTCAGCTGTCCATCTTCTACTCTCTCAGGTCCCAATCCTCCCCATCCACACAAACCTCAGGTGCTCTCAAAGCAGATGCTGGGTGACCTCAGTTTCTAAACCATCACAGTGAACAGGCTCCCACTTTTCTACCAGGCTGTTATTTGCATAGCTCAGAAATTGGTCGGGGAGCAAATGAATGCCCTTGTAATGAGGGAAGAATGGCCAGCTGAGGTGAAAACTTTTTCATACCAACAGTACTAACCTGTGCCTGGGAACCTACAGAAGACTGAATTGTTTACAAGCAAAAGAATATTTGCAGAGTAGCATGATTTGTTTGCAGCAAAACCTGGTATCTCAAAGACCATATTCTGCCCAATTCAGGGGTTACAAACTCGCATTTAAATTCACATTTGCTCAGAGTTTGCTATAGCAAGCACAGAAATAAGTAGTGACTGTGGATCAAAGTAAGATTTTATGCTATTTCATCCCATTGCACAACTGTATAACATGAAAATTGACGGTTTCCAGTGTTTTCTAAACCTCAAATTGCAAGCATAACTCAATGCCTGAGTAGCTTGAGCCAGACCTAATTCCTGAAAATCTCATATCTTGTCTTTTACACCTGTGCAATGAGATGAGCAAATGGGGCACTGAAGGGTGCTATTTCTCTCTCACTCCTTACAGAGATGTAAATGGGATCAACAAAGTGAAGGGCAGTGAAGACAGCGATGAAAAGTCAGGGAAAATACAACAGGAACATAAACCCTTATATTCATGCAGAAGGAAAAGTATTGAAGAGAAGCAAATCCATAGGCAAGTACACAGAAATTTCACTGGGAAAAGAAGGAAAAGAAGAGGACTACAACTTGATAACAACCATATCAAAAGCTCCTTATGAGTCAGAGCGCGAAACAAAGGCCGACGAACAGTGAGTGGAACAACCCACTCTCTCCTTCACAACACATCAGAGCTGTTGTTGCTGAGCTATACCTGAAATAAATGTAGCCAATAATATTTTCCCATAGAAAGTTGATTACGACATTTCTGAAGCTAAGGAAAAAAAATTGGAAACATATTTTTGAAAGATCATTGGGAGTGTTAATGTCTAAAGAAGCTGTATCACAGAGAAATATTTGTAGGAAACCTAAATGTCTAAAGTGATGGGGAAGAGAGAGAGTTAATGATAACCTTAAGTGCTACTGACTTCGTATAAAAAGCCGTCATCATCACATTGGCCGCTCTGCTCCCTCATTGAGCCAAGTCATAAAATCAAAGTTAAATTTTAGAAGGTGGTGTGTCCTAAGAAAGTGATCTGATGAGAATTGGAAAGGCTCTGGTTTCATGACACTGAAAAACTCCACTGTCTGGAATTTCATTTTATGTCTCTGGCATCAGTGGGCCAGTGCATGAGATAATCAGGTTGGTGACTGATGAAAGTCTGGCAACATCAGTGCTGGCACGTAAGTTTACTGATGTCAGTTTGCAGCATAAGGATTTGGACTGGCACAGGCTTTTTTTTAGTTTTTAAAGTTAATTATACATCAAGTTTGAAGACCTCTCTGTGCATGCTTTTGGGTTAGATTTTCAGCAGATCTTGAAGTCAGTGGATTGACACTGCCAAGTAGTTGGACCTCTGTGCACACTTTCCTTGTTCTTGTATTAAAGGAACCATTATAAGGATGTTGGGAGAGCTCTACTGTTATACAAAGAAGAAATTCAGTGGTTAGATTCAGCTGAAATGGGGTAACTTTGTAAGTATCTTGGAAAACCTCCCTCCCAAAAAAACCCAGACTAATCCCATATGACCACCAATTGCTGTGAATAGTAACCTGACAGGCTTCTTTCTGATTCAACCACTTAGCTTATTGCAGATTCAGAGCTTAAACACCCTTCACACTGCAAGATGACAGCAGAACACCTATTGGCTTCAAAGGGGCCAAAATTTCATGAATGAGAAATGCACAGCTCTTAACTTGATTGAAAGAACTTGCCTCATGCCAGTGAATCTCTCAGCAGGACTATGCCTGGGGTCTAACTCTCCTGTGGGCACAGTGGGCAAACTGCTCTCTGAGAAAGCCACCAAAGCAAAATGCCTTCTGGGACGCCACCACCGTCGCCCTCCCAAAATTCAGAGTTGCTAAAATGGTATGTCCTCAACGTGCTTATATTGCAACACTTTCCAAGGGGCTAAGGATCTGCTCAGCTTGTGAAAGTCTCCTTGACAATGCAATATAATAATGTTTTGAGGGCACTTCAGCACTGACATGAACATTAAAAATACACTCACATTCACAGAGCAAAAGATTGTAGCTGCTTATGACAGTGATGATTCAGCGCAGAATGAAAAGAGCCAGTCACCTTCCTGAGTCCATTTGCCTTGGGAGTTAATTAAGAGTCCTCAGCAGAGTGAACACATAAGGAGAAATGGATACTGAGTTTAGGATTAGGAAGATATAAGTCTTTCTTATACTCTCCCTGCATTTCCTTATTCAGGTGTCCATGTCAGCACTTAAGTGCTTAGAGGCTACAGGAGATGGATGCTTAATACAGGATTCCTTACTCTGCTGCAGGAGAGATCACAGAGGCCAAGTTTGCTGTCTTTTACACTTACACCTCACTTTACAGAAATTCAGCTCCAAATACTGCCCAGGTAACAAAGGATCCAAAAAATGACTGCCTGAATTCCTGATCTGGCCATTTTGCAGCGTTTATTGTTTTAGTCCTTCAAACTTTCAAGTTTCATTAAAATAACACTATCTGATGTTCAGGCAGAACTCTGTCTCTCTATTGTTCCCCTGTTGAATCAATCTCACAACAATTATGTGCAGAGATGCAAAGTGAAATTACTGTAGCAAAGGTGCAAATTCAACCCAGAATGAAAAGGGGCATCAATTTCAAAGTCTATAACTAAGCATATTTCGATATCAAATGCTCAGCAGGAGGCCAAGAACTTCAATATTTTGAGCACATTATGCTTTCTCATTACATAAATACAGTCTCGTGGTACAATACAAAAACATCGTTTTTACAAAAGCCTTCAGACTACAGTATTTGAAAGGTTGCATTAACATTCCTTTAAGCTTTGGTAGCCAGAACAAATGTATAAACTCATGAAGCCTGAGGTCCCAGGTTCTCCTAGAAAACACTCACATTCACTACAACTGTTTTGTATACATTTGTAACAAAAAATAAAATAATTTAATATTGATATTTCAAGAATGGATAAATTGGCAAAGTAAACATCCCCAAATGATCTGCTAACCTCTGATGATTGCATCAATTACCTTTTGCAGAAATAATTAAAATAATTTGTAATGATGGAGAAAAAATATGAAATTAATTTCCACTGCATGGTCATTGAACAGTGGTAAAGTAGTTGCACTAGAAAAGGATGCTCTAAACATGGCAAAAAGTAGAATTTTCATTGTATGGAGCAATTTAGCATTTCTGGTATGTTAAAATCACCAATTAATATTACATTTAGCATTTTTACACTTGCCCAGAATTGACAAGGAATTTATGGTAAACTGACACTTCATTTGCTTTTGGCAGATGTCGATTGCTCTTGTCATTATTTCAAAACAGAAATGATAACTGAAGGAAAAAAAAGGAAAATTACATTATTTCCTGCCCAAATAAAAATATATTCTTATTAACTTTATTACACCGTTGGCTGTTCTTCTCCTATGTTTATATTACTTAATCAGAAATTTTGTCTTGCTCTTTTGGTAACTTCTGGAGGTAAAAAGAGGAACAGATACAATATTTTCCTTTATGTTTCTGAATAAAGGATGAGCTATTTTAATGTACATCTCCCTGACTCCCCAAACATCTGATGGAAAATAAACATTCACACTAATCCTAGCAAGCCAGGCCACTATAGTCACAGTGCCAAGTTGAACCAACTCAGTAAAGAATTCAGTAATAACTGTGGGGATTTGTTATATCACTGTGGGCAGACAAATTTGACTCTTCCCATGAATGGGGATAGGAGCCAAGGTATGAACCAGCTCTAAATTAGAAGCCATTTAATTAAAGTTAGCACAGTGCTGAACTCAAATTAGTAAGGTTTACTAAGAGGCAGCATATATTAACTTGAGCTCAGCATGGTAATAGAGTGCTCTGCTTCCAGCCAAGTTTGCATAGGCAGGAATCTCCTAAAGCACAATGCCTTCCAGAGGAGAGACCCAGCCAAAGAACAGGCAAGGCTGAAAGGGTTAAGAAGAAATTACTACCTCTTTCCTTATGTATCACCCTTTGTGTTAGTTTTGCATGGCCTGGGGTGGGGCACAGAAGTGGCTTTTGTGAGAAGCTGCTGGAAGCTTCTACCATGTCCGGCAGAGCAAGTGGCTGATGGCTCTGAAGATGGACATGCTGCTGGCCAGAGCTGGGCCAGTGAGAGAGGCTGGTAACGCCTCTGTGATGACACATTTAAAGAAGAAATCAAAACAAAGTCGGCAAAGATTTTTCCTAGTCAGAGAAGAGGAGGAGGTGAGAACATGTGATAGAAACAACATGGTGATACCAAGGTCAGTGGAGGAGGAGGATGGGGAGGAGGTGCTCCAGGCGCCGGAGCCGAGATTCCTCTGCAGGCCGTGGTGCAGCCCATGGTGAAGCAGCTGTGCCCCTGCAGCCCATGGGGATCCACGGGGAAAGCAGAGATCCACCCGCAGCCCGTGGGGGAGGTGCCTATGCTGGAGCGGGTGGATGCCTGGAGGAGGCTGTGGTCCGGTGGGAGCCCCGGTGGAAAGAGAGGGCCCTGCTCCCAAGCTGGAGCAGCCTGTCCTTGCATGGCTGCACCCTGTGGAGAGAGAGAGCCACAGCGCAGCAGTTTTGGGAAGACTGTGTGCCCGCGGGAGGAACTCACGCTGCAGCAGTATCAGGAGGACTGCTGCTCATGAGAGCGGACCCACGCTGGGGAAGTGTGGAGGTATTGCCCCCAGCTGTCGCCGCCGTCCGTCATCCTAGCTCCACCGTTGAAGCCAAAGACTCCTCCTGGGAGGAGGATCCAGAAGCGGAGACAGTTGTGTAGGCCCCTCCCATCTTCCAGAGAGTTCTGTTAAGTTTGATTGCTGGTTGGTTGTTCACTGTTGTACCTTCCTCCCTATTAATGCCATTGGCCCATGGACCCTCGATCCCACCTATCTCCCCTATCCCCATAGGCTGATGCTCCTAACCCCTCCCCATCCAGGCTCCCCTTAAAACCCTGTGCACAGTCCTTGTTCTTTGGCATTTTCCCCTGAGAGCTTTCCCTCCTGGATTCCTCAGCCCTTACCCTCAATAAACGGAGACCACAGGGGAACCTCCTTCTGGACCCTTTGTTTCTCGTTTCCTTTTTCTGCGCCCTGCTCACCGCTCGACCCGAACCGCCCACCTCAGCACCATCCACCCGTGCATAGCTTGGAGGCCCTAGCAGAGACTGCACCAAGTCCGCTAGGCCTTGGGCTCCCGGGAAGGTGTCAGAGCCGAGGGCAGTAGGATCCACCAGGCAACAGGGAAGTTCACGGAGAACTGCCTCCCGTGGGAGGGATTCCATGGTCTCACAGGGGAAGACTCCTTTCTCGGAGCAGCGGAAGGAAATCTCGGTGATGGACTGACCAACCCCCCACGTCCTGTCTCCCTGCGCTGTCGGTGGGAAGGTGTGGGGAGAGATAAGATAGAATTGGGTTGCAGGCTGTGGTAACACCATGGCAGCACAGAGAGGNTAGGAGGTGTCGCAGGGCAGAGCCCTACAGAGAGAGGAGCCTGCC
>VXBT01006740.1:0-15401 GCA_013400235.1 Oriolus oriolus
GGCTTTAAACTGAAGGAGGGTCATTCCAGATTAGGTAAAAGGCAGAAATTTTTTACAATGGTGAAACACCAGAACAGGTTTTCCAGAGATGCTGTGGCTGCTGCATCCCTTGAAGTGTCCAAGGCCAGGCTGGATGGGGCTTGGAGTAAACAGGTCTAGTGGAAGGTGTCCCTGCTCATTGCAGGGGATGGGACTAGATGACTTTTAAACGTCCCTTCCAACTCACACTGCTCTATTTCATTAATTCCTCAGTCTTGGCTGCCATAGCCTTCTGCCTGATCTATCACAACCTGCTAGATTTGATGCCCCACTCACTCTGAACCTGGGAATGTGGTTCATTTAAACTTTTAAAGAGAGATAATAGCAATGTAAATAAATTTTACAGTAGCTCATAATGCTTTTAATAGCATCAATGTCTACAAAGTCTTGAGGCACTTTATACAGCTACACTATTAAAATAGGAAAAGTCATAAAATATAGAAGGTGTGTGTGGTAACAAAAGAACCTTAATACTGTGTGAATCTGTGAAGTGTAGGTCAGGGTCTTATGCATTATTATATTCAGGCTAAGCTTATAAATATAGGTGTATGAATAAAATATTTATTGCTGCTTTTGTGAATGAAGGCTAGAACTTAAAAGTACATTTATTTTCACTAACAATCTCTGTACTAAAACTATTAAATAGGCAGTGATTCATCACAAATTATTTCAAAAATCTCCAGTGCAGAGTTTGAAAGAGGGATTGCCCAGAAAATTGAAGCAAGATCAGAAGTTTGAATAACTGTGTGGCCTTAACTGAATGTTACAGCGTGTCCATGAAGGTTCCAGTTCTGCTGTGCCCAGTTGTGTCTGTAACTTCATGCAGGTTTTCTTCTTGGCTGTAGTTAAAGATGCATTTTCTTCTTTAATTTCCAAACCTTTTCATCTTCTCCCTTTCCATTCCACACCTGCTCAAGCACGTCCTGTGTTAGTGCCTGAATATCTGATTTAGCTGCCTGCACAAGATCTATCCACAGAATTTTTAATACGTACCAGGTATTTGACTTACTGTAGTAGATCCTTGATGAAATATGCTGGAATATTGATAGAAAAGAGATAAATCTTATTTGGAAAGGTCAGGCAAAAAAGAGAGTGTGTTACTTTGAACTCCATCATTTGGGAGATGCAATCTTTGAAAAACGAAGGAGGGGGACAGGCAAAAAGAATTTAATAGATTAAAGAGATTAGAACTTCTTGGATTGGATGGGGCTGTTTAACTTCTATCAAAAACAGCAGACAAATGGTTTGTAGAGATGTGGAGCCATTAGTCATCAGGTCTAACAAGCTAGCAGAAGGTGGATGAAAACAGACCAGAAAACAGACACAAAAACAAACGCAGTGTCTGTCTTCAGAAATGATGCAGCTCAGCCTCAACTGTCAAAAAAAAAAAAAAAAGGGGAAAGAAATAATTAAAATGCTCTGATGTAACTCTAACATTGCAGAGAAATACATGACTGCTGGTGTGGGTTTACTGAGAGCACATCATATTGAATGAGTCTCATTTTCTTTTACAACCGAGCAGCTTCTTTTGTGGACAGGTAAGAGGCTGTAGGTGTTAGAGATGGACAGGGCTTTGCTGAGGCCAGCCTGTGTTCATGGCATTCTCACAAGCCAGGCAGGGAAATGCTGGAGCTGTGCTTGATGGAGTGCAAGACTGGCTGTATTAAAGCACTCAGAGATCTCAGCAAAAGTTCACTTCACAATGGGGACAACTTGTCTCCAAAGACAGAGGTAGGAGTTATGCTGAGTCACAAACTGAGCAAGCCAAGGCTCTGATGTGCAAGATTCACAGTTAACTCTTACAGGTACAAGTAATTGCCCTGGTAAAAGCTTGGCTCGATATCTCCTGTTGAGTTTTGGGCACTTAAAGCAGGATACAGACCAGCAGCAGGAGTGATCAGAGCCTCCTGAACAAGATATATGATGACTGACTGATTGACACAAACCAGAGGTTAGAGAACGGAGGAAGGGAAATTTGATGGAGGAATACATCCTCCGATGATTTTCCGAAAACTTTAAGGATCTTGTAGGAAAGAAGGGTCTAAGCTGTATTCTGTGATAGGGCAGATTTCAAGGAGCATCAACTACAGCAAAAAAGATTCAGACTAGACAATAAAACAATTATCTGCAAACTGTCTCATGATGCCGGTTTTTCTGAGGTGGTCTGTAAAGTGTCATTAGAGATCTTTAATTAGACAAATACTTATTTGATGCGATGTAATTTTATTTGAGCCTTTCTGAAGGCAAGATTATACCCACGATGACCTTTCTGGGTCTATTCTTTCCCTATTTTTCTGTGATTCTGTTAATTACTTTAGGAGATCATAGTGTACTAACATAATTTTCCTCACATTTTGTTGGACACTGGTGACAAATCTTCCAATTCATCATAGTATCCTGCAAGCTGGCAGCGATATCTCTCTGCTAAAGCATTTACAAAATGCAAAATGAGTAAATAGTCTTTTAATGAAATGTATCCATGAAATGTAGGCTATTTCCTCTCAGAATTGAATTAAGCATTACAAGTGATCAATAACTAGATTTCTGCATCTACTGAAAAGCTCTGCTGTAGAATTATATAAATAGTTCAGAGTAAGAGAATATGGCTGATATTTTATCACTGTGGCTCTGAAAACATCCAGAACCTGCTGGCTGTCTTAAAAGATGTGTGACTGGCTAGACTGATCCTCTCTTTCAACTGTAGGCTACTGGGTTGACCCCTTAGCTTAACCCCAGAATTATGGGTCATGCCTTCTACCATATGCTACCAGAGACCTCTGTGAAAACTGATGAATCCTGGGCAGATTTCTGAGGCTCTGGCAAGTATTCATCATCCCTTTCAGAGAGTAACAAAAGCACTGAGTCAAAATCTGCAAGAATTAAGGCATGTAATTGAATATTTCAGCACAGCAGCAGCTTGACTTTAGATACTGTGAGCCTGCTTTGCTTTGACTTTTTTAGTGGTCTTCCCCCAAGCTGGGTTAGAACACCTAGCTGTGGCCATGTGTTAAGTGACTGTGCTGCTCCTGGTGCTGTGTGTCCTTTACATACAAGCAAATCCTTTCAGTCCACAGCTGTGTGCCAGGGGTCCCAAGCGCAACAAAATATCCAAACACAAATATCCCTAAACAGGGAAGTGCATCATTTTCTGTAACGAAAAGCTTCTTAAAAAAATAAATCCACCTCATCTGCTTTGGGGCAGACGTGTGTCATAAATAGAAATATTTCTTTAATTTCAAAGCCTCCTATTTAATCAGATGAAGCTTTAAAAAGTTACTTATTTGTTAATTAATTGAGAGTCAGAAATCTGTCTGCTATGAATATAATGGGAACTTAATACCCATCAATGTGACCAGTAGAGACAGATATTCCTCCTTTCTTTAGGTTATATATACTTTTAGATTTTCACATGCTTTTATTGCAGTATTATTCAGATTTTAACACCTACGGATTACTCACTGGCCTCTTCTTCAACTTTTAGTTTTAGCAAGCTGCATTGTCCACTGTGTAAACTGGGTCTGTTTCATTTACTGCTATTTATGCAATTGTTTTCATATTCCATTTCTTGCTGTCAAAGTGGTTGCTTATTGTGCTAAAAGGACTCCGTTTCAGTTCTCCCAGCTCCATAATGTGTTCGCATCTCGTGCTTTGTCTGAGAGAGGCAGGCGAGGTCAGAGTCACTTGGTGGGGAAGGAAGGACGAAACGTGTTCAGCGCTGGTATCTGTGTCCACTTGAGCTTTGTGTAAGCTTTGTACACAATGGCAGCGGAGAATTTCAAAACTGTGGGCGCAGTATCACTCTTCCCTTAAAATAGCTTCAGATAACTTCATCTTCTCATTCCCTTATTCCTCACTCACCAGTGAGCAGGGCACGAGCTCTCTGAATCCTTTCTTGTCCTATTGAGAGCACTCTGGTCAACTAAGTTTTCCAGACTTCTATTCATTGTTTCCACCTGACCTGCACAGTTGTCTCTTCAATTGCTTCACGGTGTATACAAGAGTGTTTTAAGCTACCTGACTATTAAGGGCTGTCTATATTTTGCTACAGTGCTTCTCATTTTCATTTCTGTTTTGTCGCTGTTATAACTGGAAGCCGTAATTAACCACGTACTTCACATGTGTTACCTGTTACCAAGGCAATATTGTCTTTAAATCTGAGGAGGTGGATTTGCTTTCTTTATATCCCAAGTGCTCTATTCTGATTTCAGATCTGCACCTGCTTAGCAACAAGACGTGTTCGAGGGGCCAGCTGTAACCTCGGCTTAAACGTACAGCTGAGTCGGGATGTGATTGTCCTTAAAACCACCAAAGCTCAGACTCTAAGCATTTAGCAGTACATCTATATATTACAATTATATTAGACTCTTACACCTCAGTGGAGTCTATTTCTTTCTTAAAAAAACTTTGTTTTGCACACAAAACCGTAAGTGTCTGCCTTTGCACAGAGTAACCAATTGTTATGATTTATGATTAATGGAGTGATCTATATCTATATTTGTACAGATATATATTGCAGTGTGTACTGTGCCAGAAATCCCCATTCCTGCTGTAGTCTAAATGGCTGAAACATGCAACATGTTTTGCCTGGTGGAGTGTAAAGGAGAGATAAACATGCCTCTCTCATCGCCCCCAATTTTTTTTTTTTAGCATAGGAATATTCTTTCTTCTCAGATGCATTGTGTCCATCTGCTATTTGCTGCCAGGCATCCCAGCACATGCACAGTTATACCAAATAAGTTGTCCTCCACCTTGCCTTATGCTGAAGAGCTATTCTGGCTTCTCTAGTTCTCTACTTTGAGGTCTTTAGCTAAACTCTTCTGTGCCAGGGAGAAATTCTGCGCAGATGAAAAGCAGACTGGAGAAGGACATAATAATTATACCAGCAGAAAAATGTCAGTAGACTAATGTAGGTCCCCTATAGGGGTTTGAATCATCTTATGAAAAGTGAAGCCATTAAATAAAACAAAATGTTAGAGATTTTGTTGGGAGTGACAGAAGCAGCAAAATGTTCTTCCTGCTGTATCTCTGACGTTCGGCAATTTTTGGCTGAGTGAAAACAGCAGGCTATCTTTCTGAGTTAGCAGAGCTCAGATGTACATAAAGGTTTCTTAAGGAGAAAAATGTGAACCATGCCCTGGCAGGAGTACTTGTCAGGTATTTTATTATAAATTTTTTAAAAATAAAATAATCTGCAGCACAATTCAGGGAACAAATGAGCTCAGAGGCACTGCAGAAGCTTGCCAGGATCATCTGGTCTTTTGCCTTTGAATGCAGGCTCAATTAAAACACAGAATTACAAGGCCAACCTATGTAGTTTTTTTAACAGGAGAGAAAATAAAATAATCAAGTGCTGGGAAAATACCTACTGATGTGTGACCCCCCACAATTCTTACAGAGTTAATATTTGTGATTTTATTGTGTTTATCCAAACTTACTGTTTATATCTACTTTTATTAATAAGTCTTTTGAAACACTCTTGACATTGCCCGTGTTCCACTGAAGGAGAAATGGAGGCTCTGTTCACAGAATTTCTGTGAATAGGCTCTCGCTATTTGAAAAGGAAAAGACATATTCTTTGACAAGTGTGCAAAGAGGGGGAAAAAAAAAATCTGCCTGTGAGTGGGAGTCCAGTTTTCTCCCCTGTATCTCACAGAAAGACTGTAAGAAAGGATTCTTACATTACATCAACCACAAATGACATGAGAATTTTCTTTAAGTTACTTCTGAAGCTGATACCCAGGAGACTTGTTCATGGAGAAGATATTTTTAAATTTTCAAAGAAAAGCCAGAGTGTAACTTTTGTTTCATTCTCACAGCTCCTTTTTAATCTGTCCTGTCTCTGCTGGGTCCAGTGTTCTTACAGATGAGCCTTTTCAGTCTTTTTTGTCCCTCCTTCCTAATGTAGTGTTAATTCACTGACAATAAAGTAGGTCTTTGATGCTGAGGTCTGTATAAGGCAGGTGTTCCTTCACCCTATACCAGGTAGCATCAGCCTTCAAAGGGATTTTTCCAGAGAACACAATAGCTTGAGGAGAACCTTCTGGTTGACCCTTCAGAGGATGTACTGTGTGGGCTCTTAAAACATAGCTGTTAATGGTGAGGATGTAAAAACTCTTGGAGCACTACAACAGTGGCAGGATATCTTACAAGACCTGCCACTCAACATGGTAATAAGGAATTATTACCAGTTAGGAAGGTTGGGATCATTATTTACTACAGCTGTAATTAAACTGCGGCTGCAAGGGCGCAGTCACAGGGTTGATGATGGGAGGTGGATATGTAGGATTGGTAGAAGGTGGCCAGTGCTTAGTCTGTAAGATGGAACATCTCAGAACCAGTGGAGAAACCAGTGGCCAAGTCTGTGGGAAACACAGCTTCCTTTCTGCCTTGAGATTTTCTCTGGACATGTGGTTGTCTTTGGGAATTGCTTCATTTGTGTGTGTCATAGCCTAGTGGTAGAAGCAGTAAGGCTTGGGCAAAGAAAACCCCAAGCTCTGTCCTGGTTTAGTTAACAGTTCTCAGCTCTTTACAAGCCTCGAGTTTTCCATCTCTTATTTGTAGCATAAGGTGGTTTCTGCATCCTGACTAAGAGAGTTTGGAGCTGCAATGTCTTTACTGGCAGTGACTAATGCAGGAGCCAGGAAACACCATTTGGTTTGAAGGTCCCACAGTCAGCTACAGCCTCATCTCAGCCATGTGTGTGTCATGTAGTAGGATTCTACTTCAGCAAATGGCTTTATTCTGGGTCTTATACAATGTAATTGAAATCAGGTCCTGTCTCAAAGCATACAGATCTGATGCTAAAAAACAGCAAAGAGCCGAAACAATGCATTTTTAAACTAAGCAAAAGATGTAGTGTGGGTAACAAGTGCAGTCACCAGCTCCATGGTGAAAAAATGAGCCATTTTAAAGAAGAACCTTACAGCATCATAACCGACCTGAAACCACACCCTTGCAACAAGACAAAACCTGAAAACCAACAGCTCAGAGTGGCCTCATCCATTCTTTCTTTTTGAGGGAAGGCTCAAGTGACATAAAGACCTTGTGGTTTTGGTTGTCTGCTCAGGGATGTGACAGCTTCAAGTACCTTCATGTTCCCATAAAAATAAATGAGAATAATACGTGTGGTGTTTGAATGCATGGCCTGGGTAGGACCCTGCTGCAAGAGCAGCTCAGCAATGCAGGAGAGTGAAACAGATTTTCCTGTGTCTGGCCTGAAAGGTGTTCCAATTACAAACTACATTTAGCAGAATACAGCTAAATAAAAATTGCCTACGTCATATACTGCAGCTAGATATATTCCTGAAGCACTTTAAATTAAAAAGCCTTTACAATGCTAAACAACCCATATGTCTGTCAAAGCTGTCATCGTGCTGCAGCAAGTAAAGAAAACAAAACTTAATTTGTGATGAAGCTTCCCCTGGCTGAAAGCACAAGTCTTCCCCGTCCTCTGCTCACAATTGCAGCTCTCTCTCTCTGACTCCTTATAAAATGCTTTGCATTTCCTTTTGAATCACGTCAAGTTAATTTTATGGCAAACAATCTCTGTTTTCTGAAACACAGAGAAGAAATATAATTATTGCTGGGTGGAGGGTGAAGGAGAGTTGGAGGCAAACTGAACAGGATGCTGGTAATTGTTTTTGGGCACAAAACAAAAAGATTCCAGCCACCAAAGCAAAAAATATCTCAAAAATGTAATTAATTATAAATGGGCAGCTTTGTAGTATTATTCCAAGATCAGAAGGAGAAAGCAACATCCTACTATCAAATATAAAAAAAAAAAACCTCAACAAACATTACTCAGCAGATGATCTTTTTGGTAAATAATTCACTGTTTGGTTCATCACGGTATGTAACTAAAGAGATGTTCCCTTGCTTCAGTTTTCAAATTTTTTGAAGGGACAAGGTGAGATTTTAGGATGTCTAACTTTGACCTCATTCTGTTCCCACTGTGATCAGTGGGGAGTTTGTCATGGGGAGAATCTGTTGAGGCCAAATCAGGACGTTGGCAGCTCTTACCCAAAGGTGTGATTCTCACATCAATTTGCCATTCTTGTTCCTGTAAATCCATCTATCCAGGCAGCTCAGCTCTGCTCGCCTGTACGGAGGCAACACATGGCTCAGCACTGACTGAAATACCCACTCTGCTTCCATTGCTCATGGAGACGGTTCTTGAACTTGTTTGTTTTGGCATTTCTCATGTACAATTGTTTTCAATTACTTTTGATGTAAGTGGCACTACAGGCAAGCGAGGCTAGCAAGATGTGGTCCTCACTGCAAACATTTCACACTTGTAATCATCTAAATTGCCTTGTGAAATTGTTCATTAGATAAAAATTAATAAATCCTATAAACTAAATCCAATGCACTGTTAGGCTGTTGACATTAAATCTGGCATAAAAACATAGTTGTAAATGAAGTCATCTGTGTACACATTGATTTGGGGCCAAACCTTGAGGTCCTTGAACAAATTTTAAACCACTGTACATGCTGGAAAGTCTATTGAATGGGAGTGAAAACTGTGGCCTAAGTTGTAGCTCCAAGAGCTGTTTGTGAAGATTTATTTTTTATAGGAAAACATCCCCCTGTTGCATGCAGGGTCCAGGGTCTTGAGGAGGATGGACTCCTCCATTCCCCTGATTCTGACTACCCAAAAATATCAAGGTGTAAAACAGTAACATTAGAGTGATTTCTGTGCAAAGTTTTGTGTCTGGGGCCTCGGAGACTCTGTGTTTGGGAGGGCGGTACGGCACTGAAACTGGCTGGTTATGCAAAATTAGTGGATAGCGCCCAGCACTGTAATTATTTCTTGTTCTCCCACTTGGGAAACCCAGAGGATTCAGGTTTGCAATGCAGGTCACCCTGGCTGAGTTTTTCCCCATCAAATATTGGCTGTTTTTATGTACATATACCTACTAATGTTCTAATAGATCCTAGGGTTGCCTCAAGCTGTAGTTTGGTGAGAAGGATAGGGGACTGAACTGAAGGTGTTTATTTAATTGGAATAGTAATGAGAGGAAAATATTTTTCTTGTTCGTTACTGAAGGAAACCAAAATAATGCTTTTCAAACTGATGGAGCGGCTTCACAATCACATCAACAGCTCTGAAAACTGACCTGAGCCTCAAGCTTTGGCGTTTTGTAGCCACTGTAAGGGAAAAAAAATGGTTATGATTTGTCTTGGACGAATTAAAAAAAGGTTAGAAAATGAGTGATTCTGTTAACATAATTTTAGTCTATCGACAGATGGGAGAAATGGAGAACAGGTTGTAAAAGTATAAGCTCAAGCATTATTAATATTGTACTGTTGCTGAGCCAACTTGTAGAGGAACTGAAAAAAACCATCCTATTGGTTAAGTAATCACTACGCATATGCTTCTGGAGATTAATACTTGGAGTTTTCAAAGCTTTTATATGTGTCAGTTCTGCTAAAAGGATGAAACTGCAAAAATGCACTGGTAGCAAGTTTAAAGCATTAATAGTGATGTCAGATGCACTTTAAGGATAATCACGACTCCTTTACACCCGGTAGACCTCGTAGTCTCAGATATGGAAATCAGACTTTTGACAACCAAAAATGTTTGAGAAAGTGGGAAAAGACCAAAGAATGTTGTATAATATTTTCGACTCTGGTAGCTATTTCATGCTTTGCTTTAGAGTGCTCTGTTCTGTGCTACGCACATGCCCTACTGGTGGTCTTTAAAACTGGTTGCATAATTACTGTGGCTTCATCCCTTTCCCATCATGGTGACTGAATTTTTAGGGTCACCTTCACTTTTTTTTTTTTTAAGTAATAGCACTGCTTTATTCCAGGAGAGTATTAATATATTTCAATAATCACAATTAGATGTAACTTAGAGTCCTCAAAAACTACCTCCCTAGAAGTTACATCAAATCTGTATCTGGGGTAAAAACTGATTGAGATTTACTCATGTGTGCATGATTTACCCACGTGTTTAGTTCTAGACAGAGTTTGGATGAGTGACAAGAAGCGCAGACAGAAACCAAAGTTTTCTATCTATGAGTTCTCATACGGTTTTGGATCACCTTTATTTCATGTTATAGTCACTGATGGACAGCTGAACTCTTTCATCATTAATAAGATGGGGGAAAAAGTTTAGCTACTGGCCAGTTGGAGTTTTAAGAGACGTGATTTAAAAATCATGATGCAAAAGAAGATCTATTTTGAGTGAGATCAAATTTGGCCTTGATTTAAGTTTGTTTATTAACAAACTCGAGTCCTTTGTGAGAACCAGATGGGGAAATCACCAACACCTCGCAGGCTCACGCCCCCCCCCCTTGAACACTCATGGTGTCAAGCTGTGCTTGTAGAGATTTGTCAGATGAGAACATATTTAACTGTTTCACTAAATCTAAATGTATTAAAATATAACAGTAAAACCCTGGGGTCTTATTTTGATGTTTTGATTTTTAATGATTAGTGCTGAGTGGGACTACTCAGGAAACCGTGTCTGGGTACAGAGGTGCCTGCGATCGTGACGGAAACTGGGTCAAAACTATCAGCTTTTAAAAATCCCCTGATGTGTCTATTTGCCTTGCTGGCAAAATATTAATCTGTGAGGTTTGTTTCTGGATATCTGGATTCAATGCCTGAACACCTGTAGTGGGAGGCTGCAGAGTCCTGGTTACATAGGAGGCAAATCAGGCCCACAAGAAGACTTTTTACTTTACTTTTTTTCTTACTGTACCTAAAATATCATAAGGAAATTTAACTTTGTGACACAGCTGACCTAAGGACAACAGTGTTGTTTAATATGATTATGGGTTGCACAAGTCAAAACAGTTATATCTCATATGTGAATGTGTCCACTTTGAACCCTAATACTTATATGGGAAATAAGAGCAGTTGCTAGATCAGTGAATTAAGGTGAAAAAGACAATTCAGCTCAGGAATCTCCAGGATCTCGGTACTAGAATATTTGCAATTTCTTTGTTTTAATGCTTCCATTTATTATTTTCCTAGCATTCAGTAAAGCCGTCTTCATACCTACAGAAGGAAGAAAATGTTCTCACACTGTTAAAACCGTGGTCACTAAATACAGGAATATCTTTTTATAGTATGTCCAAAGTATTCCATTATATTGGTAGAACAGTATTTCAGTGGCTATTTGAAATTCCCTGTAAGGTTGCTCAACAGGTTAATTTAACTCTTGACAACATCTGCTTTGATATTAAAAATAATCTCAGAATGGATTAAAATAATTCAAATAAACTTTTTAGTTTTCTGCACTAGTAATATATATATTTCTTGAAATTTTAACACCTCAATATTTCATCCATTCTACTGCTCTAGATGGATCTTTGATTCTGTTCAAGGGAAAAAAAACCACAGAATATCTTTGGAATCACACTTGCTTCTACCAGAATCATGATAAGATTTGTTTTAGAGATTAGTATGGATTATTCAAAGAAGGTGAAATAAGTGTTTATAGTCAAAAGAAAAAAGGGAAAATGAAAACTGAAGTTTAAGCACTTCAAGAAACTGTTGGGCATTGTTTCTGAGAGGTTGTCCCTCACTTTTCCATAATTTACTTTCAGGAGGCCTTCAGATTCCCAGCACCCTTGAAAATCAAATCATTTTCACAGAGTTCAAAGTATGAAGTTGTGCTCCCTTTAATATATTTGCCAATAACATATTGATATTTCATATACATAATTATATGTCTCTTATTGATGTAACTCCTGCTGTTACGAAATTTTAAGCTACAGTCATGTAGTGAACAAGTAATTAATTCAAAAAGAAAGCATAAAGGTCTTACCCTCTGCCTCAAAACTCCTGGGCATCTGCATTTTGCTTTCTGTCTATAGGCTGTGGATGAGGATGTGAATTTGGGAGCTAAGCAAGCTGACAATTTCTTTTCAAAGTCATCCTTTCTGGAATTCATTTTCAGCCTTTTCAGTCTCCCTTGGACAGTCACAAAAGACAGCTTTATTACGCAGCTCTCTTCCCCTATTTTTGTACATATCATTTTCTGTTTGTCATGTTTAGGGCACCTTCATTTCCTCTGTCTCACAGAAGGAGAGATGATTACATTAAGTGTGGAAGTCTTCTTTTACTTTTGGTCAGTAAACCATAGAATTATTTTCCATTATTCTTCATAAATTTTGGTGGGGTGGTTCTGGTTGAGTGTTAATGTGGCAAGACCCACGTGGTAACAAAGAACTACTATTACAAGCTGGGGAAGGGTAAACTTGTATTAATAAAGTGACTTTATGTTGTCCTTGGGAGATGTATTAGGCACTTGCTGCCTTACAGCATCTTCCCTTCCATATAAATCCCCAGCAAAAGATGTAGGAGTTAGAAGAGACTGGAATATGTTTTCAATCCTGTTTAATCACTGCAAGTAAAGGGAAGGTATTAGAAATACCCCTGAGGCTAATCCTGACAAATCACCCTCACTCTGAAAGGTAGAACTGATATGTGAGGCCGTGTTACATTTGAGTTTCCACGCATAGCAGGACCTGAGCAAGCCTGAAACCGCCAGCCTTGCGCGGAGACTTTGTGAACTTGATCATCTGGGTGCCCAGTTTAAAGCTCTCAAGGAATTCAGGCGTTGCAGTGGTGGGGATTATGTGGATAATTTATTGGCCAGAAGGTTAAATCTGCTTCTCAAGATGGGAATGCCAAATTAACGATCACTTCAGAAACGTGTCTGACTCACCTTCCCGACACACAGAGCTCTCCCCTGCACCTGCCTCCCCGTTCCCTTTGCATCCACTACAGTGCAGAGCCTCTCCTGCTGCCAGTGTTGGGACTGAAGGGCTGATGGCCCATTTTCCCAAGCTAAAACAAGCATGCAGATTCCCAGCTGAAAACCCCTTGCTGCAGAAGGTACCATGCTGCATGGAACAGCTGCTCCCAGCTCTGTCCTTTCTCTCTGTAGCTCCTTTCTCCTCACAACATCCACGGCTCCACCTGAGCATGTGGGAAATGTGCCTACCCATGTTTGTGGTGCACATGTGGGGAGGGGGCTGCCTTTCCAGAGAGCCTCAGAGGTGTGGTAGAGGTGCTGCATCTGCCAGTCCATTTTTGGGGCTTGTTCTGCTCCACCCAGTGCCACACGGCAGATGGGAGCATCTGCCCTTGCTATGGTAGCCATTCAGCAGCAGCTAAAGATGAGATTGCACATTCCAAAGCCACAAACGTTTCTCCAGAGGATAAACCAAGGTCTCGTTTAATCTGAAAGCAGAAACCAACCAAATATTTTCATACACTGGACTTTGGGAAAAGCATTCCGGGTTGGAACCCTGTTAGTCATACTACCTGAGGACTTCAAAACTGCATCATGTTTGACAAACAGGTGCTGTCTTTGGAATCTCTACAGGATTTCCAGATGGCTCTGCATCCAACATGGCCATTAAGGAATAAAACTGTCCTTCCACTTGCACCAGTTTCTCAGGAGTGGTATTTGGCTTTTACTGTAAACATTTGTGTCTCATACAAGAACTGGGAGGAGTCTTTCCTGGACTCAGCCTTAAATTAACGCTTGATTTTTAGAGGCTTTTTTCTTCTTTTGTTGGAGAAAAAGGTGTTAAGAGAGCTTAATGCCCTTCACCTTCAGCCCTCAAAATTCAACCATATGCAGTTGCTGGGAAGTGATTTTCATTTCCTCAGTGGAAAATAGTGTGTGAAATAGTCCTTCACAAGGACATATTTTCCAGCTGAGGAAGCCCTAAAGAGTTTACCTTTTGCCTGTGTTTCTTACCACCCTTCTACTTTGCCTAGGAAGACCTCACTGCACCTCTTGCCTCCCCCTCTCCCTGTCTCTGTCTCCTCTGCACCCATACTTAAGACCTGTTTTGAATCTCATACTTCCCCTTGACGTTCTTCCACATCCATCTTCTTGCACATCCCTGATACCCTCTTCCATGCACCTTGTGAGGGATAAAACGAGTTATAAATCTCATTTGTCATCACCCAAGTGAGCCAGGAGGTCTGTTTCCCTTGGTCTTTTCCTGCTCTAGTTAGTTGGATGGACCTATATTTTGTCTCCTGTCACTTAGAGTGTCATTTTGTGATTCCCAATTTATCAAGGAGAAAAAAACCCCCAAACACTTGCTTTTCATTTGCTGAAATATGGAAATGATATGGCTACGAACCACTAGTAGTTAAGACACTTGTGAACTTTTTATTTTGTTTTCCCTTTCTAGTCTGACTGCAAGCTTGTAAGGGCTCACAGGAGAGACTTGTTACGGTGCTGTAAACTGGGGCTTGCTCTAGTAACCTGGTGATCTACTGACCCAAGCTGTTGCCAGGGAACTTGTTTCTAAATTAAAAAAAAAAAAAAAAATAATTTCTAATAAGTTCCCTAGAAAAGCCCTGGAAAACAAGACTGACCAATTCTGATTTAGCTTTTGCTGTGCCTTCAGCATGTAACTTGCTCCCTCTCTAGCCCCTGGTGCCTCTGCTTACATCCCTGGACTGTATATTGCTGTTTGCCTAATGAAATGCTCCTCTGGAAGATTTATGGGTGTACATTAATAGAATAATTAAAGGTCTTGGAAAGTCTCAGATGAAATCTGTACCAGGTCAGGAGGGAAGAAGAGAGAGAGAGGGAAGTGAGAGATGGGAAGCGATGTGCCTGCACCTACGGCCTGCTGGGTGCCCTGACAGGTTGGGGCGAGCGGTGTGGGCACGGAAGGTGCACCCGGAGCCAGGGCCGGCAGCTCAGCTGGGAGCAGCTTCCTGGGGGATGTTTGCCCTCAGGGGTGAACGCCCAGAGACAGCAGCGTCTGCCTGACCTTCCCTAACCCAGCCTGCGCCCGGGCTGCCTTGGGAACCGCGGGGGGCTTGGCCGGAGGGAGGAGAGGTGGGAGCCGGAGCGGGCCCACCCCGCATCCAGCTGCGGCCGCCGGAGCGCCCGGAGCGGGGCAAACTTCGCGCGTCCGCTCCGAGCCGGGGCCGAGCATCCCGCGGGGGCGCGCACGGGCGCGGTGTGAGCGCGCAGGTGCCGCGGGGAGCGGAGCGCGGCTTCACCGCAGCGGCGGCGCGGGGGGCGGCTGCTCGCTCGGCTGACGGATGGATGGATAGATGGATGGCTGGCTGGAACACATCCCGCCATCCCATTTGTGCTCTCCTCACGCGTCTTTCCTCCCTGCGTTTTGGTGTTTTTGGTTTGATTTTTTTTTTTTTTTTCCCCTTCAAAATCTCCCTGGGAATTTTGATTTGCAGGGATTTTTCTCCTCTCTCTCTCTGTTCTTCCTGCTGAGGATACGTTTTTCTTGCCAAGTTTGTAGTGACACCTCTCAGATTCCCCCGCTCCCGGTTTTTTGGATCTATTACAGTGCCCGGTTGTATATAGACGTACTGTATTTTTTTGCCTTTTTTTTTTTTTTTTTTAA